>CM055121.1:703042127-703137429 GCA_029206835.1 Rana muscosa
AGTGCACTTGAAATTGCACTGAATGTGCACTTGGAAGTTCAGTTGCTGTAGATCCGAGGGAGACATGCAAGGAAAATAAAAACAGCATTTTAGCTTGCACATGATTGGATAATAAAATCAGCAGAGCTTCCCCTCATTTCAGATCTACCCCTCAGATTTACAGCGACTGCACTTGTAGTTTGCACTTGGAGTGCAAAGTCCCCATAGTACCTGTGGAGATAACAGATCTCAATGGAGGATACAAATGTCAGTACTCAATAACCATTTTTTTCACAGCCATATATACCTCCAACACTGTATTGTTATGTGGCCTTGACATGGCAGCTGATCGTAGATGATGGTAGATTGGCTAAGGGCACTGATCGGGAACCAGTCGGCTGGTGGTTTTCCAGCATGCTTGTCCAACAGAAGCCAGCTGAACGGCCAGCTTCTGTTGGACGTGCTGCCATACACACGGGCCGAATGTCGGCTGTTTTTTTATTTTTTTTATTTACCGATGTCGCCCGGCATTCGGCCCGTGTGTGCTAGGCTTAACAGAGGACAGGCAGAAGTCTGCCCAGTCAGCTTAACTGAGTTCAGTAATTCAGTTTAGTGAGTGTTCCATGCTTGCTGGGTAATAGTGATGGTAATTTAAACCGCTTTAATTATTTTATCTTTAAACGTTCTTTATTTCTGTTTCAAACACTTATTATTATAGTTGATTTCTATAGCACTAACAGTTTGCAACAAAAGGTACAGGTAAAACACTATTCAGTACAAGAAGGTACAGAGGGCCCTGCTTGCGATAGCTTATAATCCAAAAGGGAGGGTGATGCAAAAGCTAGTAACTATGAAGGATGAGCTGAAGGAGAAAGTAAAAGTACAGTTTATTAGATGGAGGAGTGATAGACTTCCCTGAAAGGGATCATCTGAAAATTAACAGAAAAGAAGATAGCTAGACAGTATAAACTTTGAACTCCTTCATGTCTAACTCACCAGAAAGATCAGCATCAATTGTAGAACATTGAAAAATTGAGCCGGATGAGCATAGGGTAATGGCTGCTAGTGCCGTTTAACCTATAAAGGGTCACCAAATGTTGATTTGGACTTTTCTAGGTACTGATAACACAACAAGAAATATAAAAAGATATTTATTACATATATAAAAAAAAAAAAACGATATAGTTAAAAACATTTGAGCCAAACCCCACAATAGTAGGATTTTTAAAACAGCTTACCTGTAAAATCCTTTTCTTGGAGTACATCACGGGACACAGAGCAGCATAGTCATTACTATGTGGGTTATATAGAATTACCTTCAGGTGCTGGCACTGGCAACTTCCAAAACAGGAAGTACCCTCCCCTATATAAGCCCCTCCCATCCGGGAGTACCTCAGTTTTGTAGCAAAGCAATACGTGTCCCCAAAAGAGGGGTGGGGAGCTCTGTGTCCCGTGATGTACTCCAAGAAAAGGGTTTTACAGGTAAGCTGTTTTAAAAATCCTACTTTCTTGTTCATACATCACGGGACACAGAGCAGCATAGTCATTACTATGTGGGACGTCCCAAAGCAATGCCACATGAGGGGGGGATACACCATACATAAGCTGGGCGCCATCAGGCATGAGGATCTTTTGCGGCCTGCAACACACTGCGCCCAAAGGCGACATCCTCCTGACTTCTCACGTCCACCTGGTTGAACCTAGTAAACGTGTGTACTGAAGACCATGTTGCGGCCTTATATATTTGCGCCAGGGAGGCCTGGTGATGCACTGCCCATGAAGTTCCAACTGCTCTCGTGGAGTGCGCCCAACTTTGAACGGAGGCGGTCTACTTTTCAAGCCATAGGCTTGTATTATGACCTGTCGAATCCACTTGGCTAAAGTAGATTTTGATGCTGCCTGACCCTTTCTGGGGCCTTCCGGCAGAACAAACAGAGAATCCGTTCTACGAATCTGAGCAGTGGCTTTTAGATAAGCTTTAACTGCTCTTACTACATCCAAAGAATGCAATAACTTTTCCTCTACCGAGCTTGGTTTGGGGAAAAAAGAAGGAAGAACCACATCCTGGTTCAAGTGAAACCTCGATACCACCTTAGGAAGAAAGGCTGGGTGAGGACGTAATACTACTCTGTCCTTATGGATAACCAGATATGGCTCTTTACAGGACATGGCGGCTAATTCCGACACTCTTCTAGCCGAGCATATGGCTACTAAAAATATCAATTTCCTGGTGAGTAGAACCAAGGAAATGTGCCGCAAAGGTTCAAATGGCTGCTTCTGCAGAACCGACAGAACCAAATTTAGATCCCATGTGCATATGGGAGCCTTAATCGGTGGAATAATACGAGTCACACCTTGCATAAAGGATTTGACAAGTGAATGCATAGCCAGGGGCCTTTGAAATAGTATTGACAAGGCCGAAACCTGGCCCTTGATAGTACTTAAGGCAAACTTCCTGTCTACAGCCCACTGCAGGAAGTCCAGAATTCTGCCTATAACGTACTTGCGTGGATGCCATTTTCTGGCCTCGCACCAAGTGATGTACGCCTTCCAAACTCTATAGTAGATCTGCCTGGATACAGGCTTCCTGGCATTGATTATAGTTGATACCACAGAGTTAGAGAGACCTCTCTTCTTTAGGATGTGGGACTCAATAGCCAGGCCGTTAAACTTAGAGTTAGTAAGGAAGGGTGGTAGATCGGTCCTTGCGAAAGCAGGTCCGGACGACGTGGAAGGGTCCAAGGACTCCCCACAGACATTTTGATGATCTCCGCGTACCAGGCCCTTCGGGGCCACGCTGGAGCCACCAGGATCACCGGCTTCTTCTCCAACCTGACTCTGCGAAGGAGTCGAGGCAACAATTGTAGCGGAGGGAATGCATATATCAGTCTGAACTGATCCCAAGGGAACACCAGAGCATCCGAGCTGCAAGCGAGGGGATCCCTTGTCCGGGAGACAAACCTGTCCACCTTTGCGTTGAATCTGGATGCTAGCAGATCTACATCCGGTGTTCCCCACCGCTGACATATTGCTCGGAAGACCTCGGGATGAAGGGACCATTCCCCTGGGCATAACTGTTGGCGACTCAGAAAGTCCGCCTTCCAATTCTCCACCCCTGGAATGAAGACAGCTGATATACATGGGACATGCTTTTCTGCCCATTCCAGGATGTGACTTACTTCCCTCTGGGCTGCACGACTCCTGGTGCCTCCCTGATGATTGATATATGCCACTGCTGTGGCATTGTCTGATTGAATTCTGACAGGGGACCCTTGGAGTCTGGGTGTCCAGGCTACTAGGGCGTACCGGGCTGCTCGTATCTCTAAGATTGATGGGCAGGGTTTTTACTACATTTGACCATCTGCCCTGGAGAGACCATTGCTCCAGTACTGCCCCCCAGCCTGTAAGGCTGGCATCTGTAGTGACCACCTTCCAAGATATCGGGCTGAAGGGTTTTCCCTTCTGGAGATTCTGGGGGATCAACCACCAGCAGAGACTCTTCCGAACGGAAGGGGACAAAGCCATCGGGAAGTTTAGAGCCTGAACTTTTCCGTTCCAGGCTGACAATATGGCCCTTTGTAAATTCCTTGAGTGGAATTGGGCGTATGGCACAGCTTTGAATGATGCTACCATCTTTCCTAGCAGCCTCATGCACAGGCGTATGGACGGCTGTCTTTTTGCACAAAGCAGACGGACCAAGCCCCTCAAAGAGGATACCTTGTCTAGAGGTAAGAAAATCTTCCTCTGGTCTGAATCCAGCCGTAGCCCTAGATATACCAGGTTTTTCACTGGCTGTAGGGCTGACTTGTCCAGGTTGATGACCCAACCGTGAGATTCTAGATACTTGATTGTATCGATAATTACCACTTCTAGCTTGGCAACTGAGTGGTCCATCAACAACAGGTCGTCTAGGTATGCCATTATCGTTACACCCCGTGTTCTTAGATCGGCCAACAGTGGGGCCAGAATTTTTGTGAACACTCGTGGTGCTGTGGCCAGACCGAATGGTAAGGCTCTGAACTGAAAATGGCGCCCTTCTACTGCAAAGCGTAGGAATTTTTGATGACCTGGAAAGATGGGAACATGCAAGTAAGCATCTTTGATGTCGATCGAGGCTAACCATTCCTCCCCTTGTAGGGCAGCGGTGACCGATCGGATCGACTCCATCCGGAAAGACCGAACGTTTAGAAATTTGTTTAGACTCTTTAGGTCCAATATGGGTCTTATGTCCCCGTTTGGCTTCGGGACTGTGAAAAGGTTTGAGTAGAAACCCAACCCCCACTCTTCCATAGGAACCTCCATAATTACTCCTTGGAGCAATAGTTGTTCTAACGCCAATAGGAGAGACCGTCTTTTCAGAGGGTCTCTTGGCATGCCTGACCACATAAAATGGGACGGAGGAGACTCTTTTAACTCCAACTTGTATCCCAGAGTTACCGCGGAGAGCACCCATCTGTCTTTGATCGTCTCCCGCCAGGTCTCTGCGAACAACTGAAGTCTTCCCCCCACCCGTTTGAGTGGGGGCAGCCCTTCATAGGCTTGACTTGGAGGCTGGTTTAGTACCTCTTCGGATCCAGGGCTTTTTATTACCCTGTGGCTGTCCCTGATTTTTACCTCCTGAGTTTGACCGAGGAGGCCGTCGGAACTGCTTAGTAGCAGACGTCACAGGGATAGGAGAGGTAGTCCTCTTTAAAAGATGGACCCCTAGACCTCTTCTTACTCGGTAAGAGAGTACTTTTACCACTGGAAATCTTCTGGATATACTTATCCAGGTCTTCGCCAAAAAGGCGTTCCCCATGAAATGGGAAGCTAACTAAGAGCTTCTTACAGGGAGCTTCAGCAGACCAGTTTTTAAGCCACAGAAGCCTACGCATATGTACCAAAGACAGCGTGAGGCGGGAGGCCTGATGGATAGAATCCTTGATGGCGTCAACCGCAAAGCATAATGCTCTAGGCAGATCAGCCAGAGCCTGGGCCTGTTGGTCTGGCAAATACCTCAGGACCATTTTCATTTGATCCTTTAAAGCTTGGCAGACCCCAATAGCTGCCACTGCTGGCTGTGTAACAGCCCCTGCTGTGGAAAAAGCAGATTTTAATAAAGATTTCAATTTTTTATCCACTGGATCTTTGAA
The DNA here is from genome assembly GCA_029206835.1 of Rana muscosa. Lineage (NCBI taxonomy): Eukaryota > Metazoa > Chordata > Amphibia > Anura > Ranidae > Rana > Rana muscosa. The sequence continues at coordinate 703,047,239 of CM055121.1, forward strand.
CATTTGAACATTATCTACTGGACATGTCAGTGATTTGTTCACAGAAGAGATGGCTGCATCCACCGTAGGAACATTCCATCTCTGGGTGAACTTTTCCTCCATGGGATAGATCACCGGAAACCTTTTAGGCGGAACAAATAGTTTATCAGGATGTTCCCAGTCCTGGTATATAAGTCCTTCCAATAATGGATGTATTGGAAAGGAGCAATTAACCTGGGGAGCTTTTAGCGACCCCAATGAGGAGACAGCAGTAGTTGATGGTTCAACAAGAGGCATTTTAAATGCAGATCGAACCATGTCAGTTAGGGTCTGGACCCACAATCTTTCAGTCTGTGATGCTGAAAATGGTTCATCTACTGTCGATTCCTCAAAAACAGAGCTAACCTCCTCCTGATCCCCTTCAGGTAGGTCAGTCCCTTCCTGGGACTGTTGCTCTGCCAACAGGCACTCTAATGGAGGTGATGGAGATCTGGCGCGCTTTCTTTCCTGTAGAGAAGAAGCGATCAATGCAGCCAATCTCTGCTCCAATCCCTCCAGAGTTGAGGAAAAAACCTCCTCTGTTATATATGCAGGAGCAGGTGGACTGAGGACAGCCGCAGTACCTGGCACTCCCGGGGGTTCCTTATGGGTATTAACCTCTGATTTCTCAGGGGAGGAGGGTGCAGATGACTGCTCCAGATCCTCAGAGCCCGATGGAGACCCCCTACACTTCCTGAGAGGTATATCTCGGAGTTTCTTAGGCGGCATATTCCTTAGTTCAAAGCTGAGGTATTCCAGCCGCAATACACCCCTTACTGAAATAGTCTAATGCAATTTGCTGCTATGTACATCAGTGGGTGTCTACTAATGCGTCTTTCTGGGGATGCCTGTATCAACCGCCCGCTGTAAGCCCCTATACCATGCTACCAGCTCCTTTTCATGCTCTGTGTCCATAGCAAGCAGCGTGGACTGAGTCCTTTTATCTTGCTGGGACGCATGCGCAGAAGCGCTGGGCGCACAGAGCGCGTCATCCGCCAGGCTCCGCCCCCTTTTTTGAAGCTAAACCTTATAAAAAGAAAGCATGTGTGCGTGCACGTGTGCGCTCTTGGTGCCATGTAGGGAGAGAAGCCAGGGTCCCTGTTTTACCAGGACTCGGGGATGGAAGGAAACTACTTGGCAGCATGACAGAGGAATGCAGCTTCCCTGATAGAGAGCTCACTCATCTGCCTGGACTTTCACCATGGAAGGAATAGTCCCAAGAAAAAAGACGTTCCACAGCGGCCTCTAGTGGACAAACACAGGTACCGCACTTTTGTCTTTTCTTTTTTTTAAAACCTCCTTTATGAAAAACATTTTCCAGGTTTACAGGTTTTTAAAACTTCCCTTATGAAAAAACATTTCTAGGATTTCTTAGGCATATACAGCTATTAGCGGGAATACCCTTTAGGTAACAGGCAGAAAGACATATTAGGCTTGGGGGTCCCCTCAAGAGAACCAAGTTCCTGAGGGGCCCCCACTTACCTTTTCCCCGCCGCAGGACTTTGTTTGGTCCACAGAAGCCCAAACTTCACCTCTTACGGCAGGCATTGTACTAGACCTTCAGGGACCGGGTTCCCAAGGATTCCACTCCCCTGGACCTGTATAGCACCCTGCACAGATAGCCTCTTGGTTTTGGGTATGACCAGAGCTCAGGATCCCAGGGTCCAGCCCTCCTAAGAGAGGCATTACAGGCAAAACCCTGCTCTTCTCTGCAAGGCCCGGGTACCGACCGTTTAGCTATGAAGCTTTTTGGTCGGATCCGGAATAGCTTGCTAAGGCCCAGAGAACCTGTACACAAGCCCAGATGAATACATGTTAACCTTGGCCAACACCTTAGACACTGGCAAAAAACTGAGGTACTCCCGGATGGGAGGGGCTTATATAGGGAGGGTACTTCCTGTTTTGGAAGTTGCCAGTGCCAGCACCTGAAGGTAATTCTATATAACCCACATAGTAATGACTATGCTGCTCTGTGTCCCGTGATGTATGAACAAGAAAGGAAAACAGCATTTGTTGATAACGGAAGCTCCTATATTTCAAGCATGGTTTTGCTTCAAAATTGCATTTTTATATCAGTGACAGACTCTCTTCTTAGCTCCATGTATATTGTTAATTTAGCATGGGGACGGGTGGGGCAAAGAGGCCTGAAACTATCATTGTTACGATTAGCTTTTGAGCAGTAAAAGCATTTGGCACTTCATGCTGCAACCCCTCTGTATTTAATATTTTCAGTGTTGATGAACATAAGTGCACCTTATTGCTGTGCATACATGGCAGTTTACATTCCTCAGATGCGTTTTACATGTCAAAACTGTAGTTTAGGGTATGGCAGCCCACTTTTATTTAACCACTTAACGACCGCCCACCGCCGATTTACGTCGGCAGAATGGCACGGACAGGCAGAATCACGTAGATCTACGTGATCGCCTTTGTGCAGTTGGGGGGTCCATCCGGACCCCCCTTCACTGCAGTGAGCGGCCGTTAAGTGTTCGGGAGCGATCAGGCATGAGGGGGCGGCCGCTCGATTCCGCCCCCCCCCCTCGCGATCGCTCCCGGCCAATGAAAATGCTTCCTCCGCCATGTGATGTAAACAAGGCTGGAGGAAGTGATGTCATCTCCCTCGCCGCGGTCTTTTCGTTCCCGGCGCCGAGCAGAGAAGAAGCAGGTTAGTGCACCAACAGTCCACTGACACGTAGGTACACATAGGCACACAAATCACCCCCCAGTCACCCCCAGATCACCCCCCAGGTCACCCCAAAGCCCCCAATCACAGTGTCACTGATTGCAGTGATCATTTATTTTACTGATCACTGCATTTAGTGTCATCTGTGATTGTAAAAAGTTGCAGGGCAGTTAGGATTAGGCCCCTTTAGGTCCAGGGTAGCCCCCTAACCCCCCTCCCCCCCCCCTAATAAAGGTTTAACCCCTTGATCACCCCCCAGGTAACCCTTTCACCCCCTAACTTCAGCGTCACTAAGCGATTGTTTTTCCGATCGCTGTATTTGTGTCGCTGGTGTTTTAGATTATTAGTTTTTTTTTTTTAGGTTTGCCGCAGGTTTTTATTAGTGTCAGGTACCCCCATATATTTAACCCCCTGATTGCCCCTAGAGTTAACCCTTTCACCAGTGATTGCCGTATAAGCGTCACTGGTGTCACTGGTTAGCCAGTAAGTTATTTAGGTTACCCGTCAGGTTTTTATATAGTGTCAGGTACCCCCATATTTAACCTAATAAAGGTTTTAACCCCCTGATTGCCCCTAGTTAACCCTTTCACCAGTGATCAGCATATAAAGGTTACGGGTGACGCTGGTTGATTAGTTTGCTTTTTATAGCATCAGGGCACCCGCTGTATATAACCCAATAAAGGTTTAACCCCCCTGATCGCCCGGCGGGTGAGATCAATTAGGTTTTAGCGCCAGAGAGGGTCTGCGTCGCCCCAGGCAGTGTTAGGTTAGTGCCAGTAGCGCTAACACCCACGCGCAAAGCATACACCCCCCTTAGTGGTATAGTATCTGATCAGATCTATACTAGCATCCCCAGCGGTTTAGGGTTCCCAAAAACGCAGTGTTAGCGGGATCAGCCCAGATACCTGCTAGCGCCTGCGTTTAGCCCCTCCGCCCAGCCCAGCCCACCCAAGTGCAGTATCGATCGATCACTGTCACTTACCAAACACAACACACATAACTGCAGCGTTCGCAGAGACAGGCCTGATCCATATCAACCAGTCCATAGCAAACGTCCATAGCAACCAGTCCATAGCAACCGTCCATAGCAACCATCCATAGCAACCAGTCTATAGCAACTGTCCATAGCAACCATCCATTGCAACCAGTCCATAGCAACCGTACATAGCAACTATCCATAGCTTCCAGTCCATAGCAACTGTCCATGGCAACCAATCCATAGCAACCGTCCATAACAACCAATCCGTAGCAACCGTCCATAGCAACTGTCCATAGCAACCGTCCATAGCAACCAGTCCATAGCAACCATCAATATCAACCAGTCCAAGGTGAATGTTTTGAACGCTAGCACTCAAAAGTGAAGTTTTAGCGTAGGGTACAGCATTTCACAGACAAGGACACACTTACACAGGGTCTCCCAAGATGCCATTACATTTTGAGAGACCCGAACCATTACAGTTGTAAAGTTACAAAAAAAAGTGTAAAAAAGAAAAAAAAAACGTAAAAAACAAAACACAAAAAAAATATAAAATAAAAAAACCAAAAATAGTTGTCGTTTTATTGTTCTCTCTCTCTCTATTTTCTCTCTATTGTTCTGCTCTTTTTTACTGTATTCTATTCTGCAATGTTTTATCATGCTTGCTTTTCAGGTATGTAATTTTTTGTTTTCAGGTGCGCCATTCAACTGCAGCGCGGAATTATTTATCTTGACAGCAACAGCGTTTGCTCCCACGATACATAAAGCCGTGACACCACAGTTAAAAAAAAGAGCATATATGCCGAAGCATGGGGGCAGCAGGGGCGGAGGAGCGATTTTGCTCCTAATGCCGCGTACATACGGTCGAAATTCCGACGGAGGCCTGCCCGTGGAAAATTCCGACCGTGTGTACGCGGCATAACTTTTTTGCGGGAGGATGCCCCCATGCTTCGGCATATATATATTTTAGGCACAGGTTGCGTTAAAACATTTTTTTATTTTTTACTAGGTTTTGTTTTGGTATTTGCTTTGCAAGTATGGCATGGTAAGGTCTTACTGTTGTACTGTAATGTTACTTTGTTTTAATGTTAACCACCATTTGCTTAGCAGGTACGCCATTCAGTTGCAGCGCGGATCTATTTATCTTGACAGCCATGACTCCAACGCTGTAGGAGGTGATTTCACCACCACAGTTAAAAAAAAGAGCATATATGCCGAAGCATGGGGGCAGCAGGGGCGGAGGAGCGATTTTGCTCCTAATGCCGCGTATATACGGTCGAAATTCCGACGGAGGCTTGCCCGTGGAAAAGTCCGACTGTGTGTATGCGGCATAACCTTTTATGCTGCGTACATACGGTCGAAATTCCGACGAAGGCTTGCCCGTGGAAAAGTCTGACCGTGTGTATGCAGCATAACTTTTTTGCGGGAGGATGCCCCCATGCTTCGGCATATATATATTTTAATCACAGGTTGCGTTAAAAAAATGTTTTATTTTTTACTAGGTTTTGTTTTGGTATTTGCTTTGCAGGTATGGCATGGTAAGGTCTTACTGTTGTACTGTAATGTTACTTTGTTTTAATGTTAACCATCATTTGCTTAGCAGGTACGCCATTCAGTTGCAGAGCGGATCTATTTATCTTGACAGCAACAGCGTTTGCTCCCACGATACATAAAGCCGTGACTCCAACGCTGTAGGAGGTGATTTCACCACCACAGTTAAAAAAAAGAGCATATATGCCGAAGCATGGGGGCAGCAGGGGCGGAGGAGCGTTTTTGCTCCTAATGCCGCGTATATACGGTCGAAATTCCAACGGAGGCTTGCCCGTGGAAAAGTCCGACCGTGTGTACGCGGCATAACCTTTTATGCCGCGTACATACGGTCGAAATTCCGACGAAGGCTTGACCGTGTGTACGCGGCATAACTTTTTTGCGGGAGGATGCCCCCATGCTTCGGCATATATGCCCATCATTAGAAGTGGGTGGATGAAGGGAGGTATTCTAATGGTGGGCATACCCACCAATCAATCTCTTTTTTTCGTTCAGCCAATAGGCTGTATGAAAAAAAAGATTACAATACATGTCCAACAAGGACCAGCAACGTACTGGTATGTTGCTGGACTTTGAATGTTTATACCAGAATGATGCCTGCGGGTTTAGGTATCATCTTGGTATCATTATTTTCAGCCAGCAGCCGGCTTTCATGTAAAAGCAATTCTAGCAGATAATTAGCCTCTAGACTGCTTTTACAAGCAGTGGGAGGGAATGTCCCCCCCCCCCCCCGGATATAAAAAGCGCCATTGGGAAATTGGGAAAGCATTTTATCACACCGATCTTGGTGTGGTCAGATGCTTTGAGGGCAGAGGAAAGATCTAGGGTCTAACCCCCCAATTTTTTTCAAAAAAAGAGTACCTGTCACTACTTATTGCTATCATAGGGGATATTTACATTCCCTGAGATAACGATAAAAATGGTAAAAAAATAAAATTATGGAAGGCACAGTTTAAAAAAAAAAAAAAGCCAAATAAATAATAAAAAAAAAAAAAAAAAAAAAGCACCGCTGTCCCCCCCTGCTCTTGCGCAAAGGCGAACGCAAGCGTCGGTCTAGCGTCATATGTAAACAGCAATTGCATCATGCATGTGAGGTATCACCGCGAAGGTCAGATCGAGGGCAGTCATTTTAGCAGTAGACCTCCTCTGTAAATCTAACGTGGTAACCTGTAAAGGCTTTTAAATGCTTTTAAAAATGAATGTAGTTTGTCGCCGCTGCGCGTTTGTGCGCAATTTTAAAGCATGTCGTGTTTGGTATCCATGTACTCGGCCTATGATCATCTTTTTTATTTCATCAAACATTTGGGCAATATAGTGTTTTTTAGTGCATTAAAAATAAAAAAAGTGTTTTTCCCCCAAAAAATGCGTTTGAAAAATCGCTGCGCAAATACTGTGTGGAAAAAAAAATGCAACACCCACTATTTTAATCTGTAGGGCCTTTGCTATAAAAAATATATAATGTTTGGGGGTTCAACATAATTTTCTTGCAAAAAAAAAAATGTTTTCATGTAAACAAAAAGTGTCAGAAAGGGCTTTGTCTTCAAGTGGTTAGAAGAGTGGATGATGTGTGACATAAGCTTCCTAATGTTGTGCATAAAATGCCAGGACAGTTCAAAACCCCCCCAAATGACCCCATTTTGTAAAGTAGACACCTCAAGCTATTTGCTGAGAGGCATGTTGAGCCCATTGAATAATTTTTTTTTTGTCCCAAGTGATTGAATAATGACCAAAAAAAAAAAAATGTACAAAAAGTTGTCACTAAATTATATATTGCTCAAACATGCCATGGGCATATGTGGAATTACACCCCAAAATACATTCTGTTGCTTCTCCTGAGTACGGGGATACCACATGTGTGGGACTTTTTGGGAGCCTAGTCGCGTACGGGACCCCAAAAACCAAGCACCGCCTTCAGGATTTCTATGGGTGTAAATTTTTGATTTCACTCCTCACTGCCTATCACAGTTTCGGAGGCCATGGAATGCCCAGATGGCACAAACCCCCCCCAAATGACCCCATTTTGGAAAGTAGACACCCCAAGCTATTTGCTGAGAGGTATGTTGAGTATTTTGCAGATCTCGCTTTTTGTCACAAAGTTTTGAAAATGTAAAAAAAGAAAAAAAAATGTCTTAATTTTCAAAAACAAATGAGAGCTGTAAAATACTCACCATGCCTCTCAGCAAATAGCTTGGGGTGTCTACTTTCCAAAATGGGGTCATTTGTGGGGGTTTTGGGCTATTTTGACATTTTATGGCCTTCAAAACTGTGATAGGTAGTGAGGAGTGAAATCAAAAATTTATGCCCTTAGAAACCTTGAAGGCGGTGCTTGGTTTTTGGGGTCCCGTACGCGGCTAGGCTCCCAAAAAGTCCCACACATGTGATATCCCCGTACTCAGGAGAGGCAGCAGAATGTATTTTGGGGTGTAATTTCACATATAACCATGGCATGTGTGAGCAATATATCATTTAGTGACAACTTTTTGTACGTTTTTTTTTTTTCTTTTTGTCATTATTCAATCATTTGGGACCAAAAAAAAAAATATTCAATGGGGTCAACATGCCTCTCAGCAAATAGCTTGGGGTGTCTACTTTCCAAAATGGGGTCATTTGGGGGGGTTTTGTGCCATCTTGGCATTTTATGGCCTTCAAAACTGTGATAGGTAGTGAGGAGCGAAATCAAAAATTTATGCCCTTAGAAACCTTGAAGGCGGTGCTTGGTTTTTGGGGTCCCGTACGCGGCTAGGCTCCCAAAAAGTCCCACACATGTGGTATCCCCGTACTCAGGAGAAGCAGCAGAATGTATTTTGGGGTGTAATTTCACATATGCCCATGGCATGTGTGAGCAATATATCATTTAGTGACAACTTTGTGCCAAAAAAAAAAAGTTTGTCATATTCCCGCAACCTGTGGCAAAATATAAAATATTCCATGGACTCAACATGCCTCTCAGCAAATAGCTTGGGGTGTCTACTTTCCAAAATGGGGTCATTTGGGGGGGTTTTGTGCTATTTTGGCATTTTATGGCCTTCGAAACTGTGATAGGTAGTGAGGAGTGAAATCAAACATTTGCGCCCTTAGAAATCCTGAAGGCGGTGCTTGGTTTCTGGGGTCCCGTACGTGGCTAGGCTCCTAAAAAGTCCCACACATGTGGTATCCCCGTACTCAGGAGAAGCAGCAGAATGTATTTTGGGGTGCAATTCCACATATAACCATGGCATGTGTGAGCAATATATCATTTAGTGACAACTTTTTGTAATTTTTTTTTTTTTGTCATTATTCAATCACTTGGGACAAAAAAAATATTCAATGGGCTCAACATGCCTCTCAGCAATTTGCTTGGGGTGTCTACTTTCCAAAATGGGGTCATTTGGGGGGGTTTTGTACTGCCCTGCCATTTTAGCACCTCAAGAAATGAGATAGGCAGTCATAAATTTAAAGCTGTGTAAATTTCCGAAAATGTACCCTAGTTTGTAAACGCTATAACTTTTGCGCAAACCAATAAATATACGCTTATTGACATTTTTTTTACTAAAGACATGTGGCTGAATACATTTTGGCCTAAATGTATGACTAAAATTGAGTTTATTGGATTTTTCTTATAACAAAAAGTAGAAAATATCATTTTTTTTTCAAAATTTTCGGTCTTTTTCTGTTTATATCGCAAAAAATAAAAATCGCAGAGGCAATCAAATAGCATTAAAAGAAAGCTCTATTTGTGGGAAAAAAAGGACGCAAATTTCATTTGGGTACAACATTGCATGTCCGCACAATTTACAGTTAAAGCAGCGCAGTGCCGAATCCCAAAAACAGGCCTGGTCCTAATGGCCCGAAATGGTCCGGGGCTTAAGTGGTTAAAAAGTAGTCAAAGTTCATACAGATAGCTCTTCCCACGCAGGGGGTTGTCACATCTTTTGTGGCATCTTTACTGCTCCAAGTACCTTTATACGGTCTTCCTGACCGCCAAACACCTTTTTGGTCTTCCTGACCATCACACATCCCAGAGTTATGCGCAGACGCTGTACTTTGGCTCTGCATCTTTCCTTGCAGATTCCTAGCTTGTCCCTACTGGACTCTGTATACAGCCTCCTGGCTGCTCCCATCCTACATGGACGTCTTCTCAGGCTTGGGCCTTCTACTGTCCCAACCTGACCTTGATGCATCTCACCCTCCGACACACTGACCTCCCTTAGTAGGGTGGAGCTCTAGGCTCTAACTCCATTATGAAGCCAGTCCACACCTGAGCCAGCAGTGTGCTTGCTTCTCCCAAAATCTGGCGTAAACCACCAATTTACAGAGTAACACGGGGTCACTATGCCACCCTGCTATAGATAGATAGATCTATATATATATATATATATCTATCTATCTATCTCTATCTATACGTAGCACCCTCCTCACTCCCCTCTCTTCACACACTCGTCTGTCTCTTGTCTAGGGGTACCCTAGAGGGGAGGGAGCGGGGGACACTACGCCTGGCCTTTACCACAGATGTCAGTGTGGTATAAGCAAAGTTATTTTCTTTTACCTTCGGGTCAGTGCTGTGCACCTGGATCCTCCACCAAGATTCACCTTGAACAATGTCTGTCAGGAAATGAGCCCCACACCATTAAAGTCCAACACTCCTTTATTCTTCTGCGAATGACACAATCGGTTGAACTCCCTTGGTAGAAACAGAACAGGAAAGGAGGTGTGGATGCAAGTAGGCCCAGACACAATTGGTTCTCCACTTTCCTTCCTGAAAGTGGGTTGCGGTCTCCGAGCGAGGGGGAATTTCCTTCCAGACGGTCTCCGGTGAGAGGCTCACCTGTCACCGGCAATATGCTGCACCGGGTCTTCAAGCGAGGCGCTCCCCCTGGTCCATTGCGCCTTCCGGATTCGGGTACCCACTCCCGGGGTTCCCTAGGATCTCCTTCCCTCGCGGAACTCAGTGTTGGGCACTGAGCTCCACAACCTCCATCCGAGTACCTCACCCCAGGCTAAAGGTGCTTGGGATGGAACACGACCTCCAGCTGTCCTCTAGGCCGCCTAGAGGACCGACACGAACCACCGCCCGTAGGCTGAAGGTGCCTGGGACTCGACCCCTTTATACCCTCCCCCAGCAAGCACGGCGGGTTCCCCGCCCACCATACCGCTGCCGAGAGAGGACAAAAAAGGAGACACGGCAATGATTCAACCCCAGCCCAGGGCAACAGCGCCACCCGCTGGGCTGCAGGGAATTACACATCACTGATGTCTCTGCCAAGTTCAAAATTACACCCGGGAAAGTACATACCCGCTACATATAGATAGATAGAAAGGTGTGTGTGTGTGTGTGTGTGTGTGTATAATATAGATATAGATATATATATCTGTAGCTTTATTATATTGCGTTTGCTGAACCATAATGTTTTCCAATTTTATTTAAATTTTAGGATACAACTCAGAGTTCCGTTTCCTTTATTGTTGCTGAAAATGGTATGTGTCAATTATATATTATATATTCAGCAATTTCTTGCACCTTTCAGATAACGCTGTGTTTACAATGTAGTCTGACATAAATCGTGAACACTTTGTTATCCTGGTTATTATGAGATTTTAAAATTTTATGCCATTATATGACATTCACAGCTATACAGGCATACCCCACTTTTAAGTACACAATGGGACCAGAGCATGTATATAAATCGAAGATGTACTTAAAGTGAAGCAATACTTTTTTTCACTTCTCAATGCATGTACTAGTCATTTACAAGCATAACTGATTACATAGGCAAGCTGGCCGACCCCTGTTAATTATGGTTTGGGAGCAGTGCCATGTCAAGCTGACCAAGATTTCCAATAGACGCCAATGTGTCCGTACTCGCGAGTGTATGTAAAGTGAGGTTACGTAAAGAGGGGTATTCCTGTAAAATGCTTTACAACAGTTAAGATCCTTCAACAACAAACATATAAAAGTGAATGAATAAACACATTCATAAATACACTTACATTTTGAGTGTATCATGGTGAAATAACGTGCTAATGTTAGTGGTCACATGAACTAGAGAATTTGCACTAATGCATGTTTGACTTATATTTATATTTTGCCTCTTTTTTTAATATTTACTTCCAGTTTTTCAAAAGTTTGATGTAAAGCTAGATGCACCATCTTTCTTCATTGCCTCAGACATGAAGAACTTTACTGGTACAGTGACTGCAAAGTAAGTTATAGCTCCCACAACATGGAACACAGTAGGTAGTGGGTCAGTGAGCAAGCACCCAGCTTCATTCACAAACTTAAAGTTCACTCTTGTGAAAAAAGTAGCAATTGCACATATTTTTGTAGGGAAAAGGCTTACCTGCAGGTACAGTGAATATCTCCTAAACCTGCACGGTTTAGCAGATATTCACACTGTATGCAGCCAGTAATGTCACCAGCGCATGCACTCTGAAGGGACGGTATACCCGTGCTGTCCCTTCAGAGCTCTGTGTCTGTGAATCCGGCGTGCCTGCACGGGAGTGACGTCATCGTGACACGGCCAATCAGGCGGCCGAAGGCCGCAAACCTGCAAGGAAGACTGATGGAAGTGTCTATCAGCGGTGACAGTGCGGGGCTGGAAGGCTTTGTTCTAATGTAAGTATTTCATAATGTGCTAGTATGCAATGCATACTAGCACATTATGCCTTTACCTTGCAGGGTTTAAAAAAAAAAATTGTGCGGTTTACTACCGCTTTAAATGATTTTTTTGGAATGCTGTTTAGCTACTTAAACTGCATGGGTGCTCAACCTGTGGCCCTCCAACTGTTGCGGAACTACAAGTCCCATGAGGCATTGCTAACCGCTAACAGTTACAAGCTTGACTCCCAAAGGCAGAGGCATGATGGGAATTGTAGTTTCGCAACAGCTGGAGGGCCACAGGTTGAGCACCCATGGCTTAAAAAGACTGTAAACCTCTGAAAAATATTCACCCCCCCAAAAAATCACCTGCAAGAAAAAAGGCATAATGAGCTAGTATGCATCACATACTAGCTCAATATGAAATACCTTACCGCACACAACTGTCATGGCCGACATCTTTCCCGGAGCTTCTTCCGGATTTGCTGGCTCCGGTGCTGTGACTGGCCGGAGCCACGATGACATCACTCCCACACATGCGCGCGGGAGCTGCCTTTCACGGCACGGGCTCGGAAGGAACGGCACACGTGGGCTGTGCCTTCAGAGTGCATGCGCCAGTGATGTCGCTGGCTGTATGCGCTGGAAATATCTCCTAAACTGTACAGTTTACCTATAGGTAAAAGTTTTCAGAGGAAGTTTACTTCCTCTTTAAGGACCGGAAGGTTTTACCCCTTCATGACCAGGCCATTTTGTGCGATACGGCACTGCGTTACTTTAACCAACAGTGAGACACTGTACCCCAAAAAAATTGATGTTGTTTTTTTCCCACAAATATAGCTTTCTTTTGGTGGTATTGGATCACCCCTGCGTTTTTTTTTTTTTTTTTTTTGAGCTATAACCAAAAAAAGACTGACGATTTAGAAAAAAAAATAGTTTTACTTTCTGCTATAATACATATCCCCAAAAAATATATAAAAAAAATGTATTGATCAGTTTTGGCCAATATGTATTTTGCTACATATTTTTGGTATAAAAAAAATTGCAATAAGCATATATTGATTGGTTTGTGCAAAAAGTTAGTCTACAAAAAAGGGGATGTATTTATGGCATTTTTATTATAATTTTTTTTTTACTAGTAATAGCGGTGATCAGCGATTTTTTTTTTTTTTTTTTTTTTGCGGGACTTCGACATTGCAGCAGACAAATCGGACACTTTTGACACTTTTTTGGGACCAGTGATATTATTACAGTGATCGGAGCTAAAAATATCCACTGATCACTGTATAAATGACACTGGCAGGGAAGGGTTTAACACTAGGGGGCAATCAAGGGGTTAAATGTGTGTCCTAGGGAGTGTTTCTGGATGGGGGGGATGGGCCTGCTTGGAGGAGGAGACATATCGCTGTTCATAACCAGTATGAACAGCAGATCTGTCAACTCTCTCCTGACAAAACGGAGATCTGTCTGTTTACATTGACAGATCTCCATTCTGTCTCTCAGGAACTAGGTGTTTTTAACTGTGGGGGGAGTTGACTGAGTACAGAGAGCTTGCTATTCCTGATCACTAGGAACAGATGACCCCACTGTACTCCCCTGTCAGAACAGGGTTCTGCTTTTACATTGGCAGATCCCTTCTCTGCCTCTCTAAGGAGCGATCGCGGGTGGCCGGTGGACATCGAGGTACACACTATAAGAAAATCGGGCAAAATATTTCATATGAGGAATGATTGTTTGATTTGCTGATAGTGTGTACACAAAAAAAAAATTCAGAAGGAACAAACTCCAAAATTTGTTTCGTACCTGAACAAAACGAATGATTTTTGTTTAACCACTTCGATACCAGGCACTTTTACCCCCTTCCTACCCAGGCCAATTTTCATCTTTCAGCACTGTCCCACTATGAATGACAATTGCGCAGTCATGCAACACTATACCCAAAGTAAATTATTATCAATTTGTTCACACAACTCGATTTTTCTTTTGGTGATATTTTTTCACCACTGGGTTTTTTATTTTTTGCTAAATAAACGAAAAAAAAAAGAATGAACATTTTGGAAAAAAACATACTTTTCCTTTCCTGATGGACTCCATGGCAGCATACATAGGGGTTTAGCCCTGCCTCCTTATACGTCATAGGACCCCACCATAAATCTTTGCTCTGAGTCACAGGCCGTTTTCCCTAACTTAGCCTATTGCTGCCAATGGGAGGGAACTCCTGCTGCCATGGAGTCCATCAGGAAAGAAAAATTACGGTAAATATTTGATAGGAAATTTTCAGTTTTCCTGACAGACTCAATGACAGCATACGTGTGGGAAATAACTAGCCATACACACCCGGGTGGCCAAATGCTGGACAAAAGAAAAGGGTTTAATTGGCACTGTCAACAGACAGGATATGTAAACCAAAGTTAAAGGAAGATAAAAGGGCGCAGTGGCTGCGTTTGCTGGGCGCAGTGGCTGCGTTTGCTGGGCGCAGTGGCTGCGTTTGCTGGGCGCAGTGGCTGCGTTTGCTGGGCGCAGTGGCTGCGTTTTCTGGGCGCAGTGGCTGCGTTTGCTGGGCGCAGTGAGGCAGCGTATTTGATGGCAGGACAATGTACAGTACTGTACTTGGACTCAGTGCTATGCATGGGGGGCCCACCCCCCCCTCTCCAAGCTCCGCTCCATCTCCCCTCCCACCAACTCTCCGCCTCTGCCCGCTCCCCCGAGTCCAGAATTTTTCTTGACCATGGACAAACATAAGATTCGCGCATGCGCGATTCGGGGCGTGTTAGTGGGGTGGGCGGGGCTGTTGCTGACGTTTTAAGCATCTTTCCGCCCGCTCGCTCGAGACCATAATGTTTCTTGACCGCAGCTAGCTCCCGTGCATGTGCAGTAAGGCCCTGTGAAGTCGCACATGCGCACTAAGGCCCCGCCGTCAGCTGTTTGAGTGACGGAGCCGCACCGGAAGTGACGCAGTCGAGATCCTGATTGGGTCGAGACTTTTTTTACAACACCGGTTTGATACAGTAATGCCCCATAAACGTGTTAATTGAAGACCACAAGGCTGTCTTGCAAATCACTTCTGAGGCAACGTGTCAGGAAGCTGCCCATGATGTAGAGACTCTTCTAGTTGAATGAGCAGTCACCGCCTCCGGAGGCGTCCAGCCCTTAGCTTTAGAGGCTCTCTCCCCTGTCTCTCTGGAGAGAAAGGCGGCAGCAGCATAAGCCAATCAAATCCTGTAAACAGAAAGCAGGGGCAGAGGCGAGCTATGCTGTGTGTCAATGGACGCACAAAGTAGAGCTCGGGAGGGACTGAATGGTGATCAATTAAGAAATATTGATCTTAATTGATCACACATTGTCAGTTTTTTCTTTAGGCCTGGTTCACACTGGGGCGACAAACGCTCCGACATTGGGAGCTCATGTCGCATGACGTGTGAAAATCAATGTTACCCTATGGGAGCCGTCTTAACTGGTCCGACACATGTCCGTCCGACGTTGAAAATGCTCCCTGTACTACTTCAGTCCGACTTTGATCCGACTTCAGCCCATTGACTATCATTGAAGTCGGATCAAAGTCGGACCGCAGTCTTGCATGATGCGACTTTGGCATGCGACTTGTGCTGTACTGCTCTTGAGGGGGAACTCCACGCCAAATTTTAAATTAAAAACCGGCCTGGGTTCCCCCTCCAGAGGCATACCAGGCCCTTGGGTCTGGTCTGCATTTGAAGGGGAACCCCCTACGCCGAAAATCCGGCGTGGGGGTCCCCCCACAATCCAAACCAGACCCTTATCCGAGCACGCAACCTGGCAGGCCGCAGGGGAAAGGGGGGGGACGAGAGAGCGACCCCCCCTCCCTCCTGAACCGTACCAGGCCGCATGCCCTCAACATGGGGGGTTTGGTGCTCTGGGGCAGGGGGGCGACCTGCGGCCCCCCCACCCCAGAGCACCCTGCCCCCATGTTGATGACAGGGCCTCTTCCCGACAACCCTGGCCGTTGGTTGTCGGGGTCTGCGGCCGGGGGGCTTATCGGAATCCGGGAGCCCCCTTTAATAAAGGGGCCCCTGGATCCCGGCCCCCCCACCCTATGTGAATGAGTATGGGGTACATCGTACCCCTACCCATTCACCTGGTGGAAAAAAAATGCAATAAAAAAACCACACAGCTTTTTAAAGAATTTTATTGCACAGCTCCGGGGGTCTTCTTCCGACTTCGGGGGTCTCCGATTCTTCTCCCGCTCTCCGGTTCTTTCTTCCGCCGGGCCTCCGCTAACTTCTTTTTAGCTCTTTTGCTAACGGAGGCCCGGACTTCTCCGTCTTCTCGTCTGGCTCTCCGTTGTCCTTCTGCCGGCCCCTCCACTAACTTCTTGGTAGCTCTTTCGCTAGTGGAGGGGCCGGTCTTCCCATCATCGGCGTCTTCTTCCCTCTTCTCCTTCTCGATGTTGACGCGTCGCTTCCTCCCGCTGTAATACTGGCTGTCCGCTCCGCTCCGCATTAATATAGGCTTCTCATGACGTCACAGTCACATGTTCCCATGACGTCACAGTCACATGCTCCGGGGCCATGTGCCCCGGAACATGTGACTGTGACCTCATGAGAAGCCTATATTAATGCGGAGCGGAGAGCCAGTATTACAGCGGGAGGAAGCGACGCGTCAACATCGAGAAGAAGAGGGAAGAAGACGCCGACGGCGACGACGACGGGAAAACCGGCTCCTCCACTAGCGAAAGAGCTACCAAGAAGTTAGTGGAGGGGCCGGCAGAAGGACAACGGAGAGCCGGACGAGACGGAGAGCCAGACGAGACGATGGAGAAGTCCGGGCCTCCGTTGGCAAATGAGCTAAAAGAAGTTAGCGGTGGCCCGGCAGAAGAAAGAACCGGAGAGCGCAGCGACGACACCGGAGACCCCCGAAGTCGGAAGAAGACCCCCGGAGCTGTGCAATAAAATACTTTAAAAAGCTATGTGTTTTTTTTATTGCAATTTTTTCCACCAGGTGAATGGGTAGGGGTACGATGTACCCCATACTCATTCACATAGGGTGGGGGGGCCGGGATCCAGGGGCCCCTTTATTAAAGGGGGCTCCCGGATTCCGATGAGCCCCCCGCCCGCAGACCCCGACAACCAACGGCCAGGGTTGTCGGGAAGAGGCCCTGTCCTCATCAACATGGGGGCAGGGTGCTCTGGGGTGGGGGGGCCGTAGGTCGCCCTCCTGCCCCAGAGCACCAAACCCCCCATGTTGAGGGCATGCGGCCTGGTACGGTTCAGGAGGGAGGGGGGCCGCTCTCTCGTCCCCCCCTTTTCCCTTGCGGCCTGCCAGGTTGTGTGCTCGGATAAGGGTCTGGTTTGGATTTTGGGGGGACCCCCACGCTGTTTTTTCAAAGTAGGGGCGCCCCTTCAAATCCAGACCAGACCCAAGGGCCTGGTATGCCTCTGTAGGGGGAACCCATGCCGGTTTTTTATTTAAAATTTGGCCTGGAGTTCCCCCTCAAGATTCATACCAAACACAGTGCCTGATATTGGCGGGGATCCAAGTCTGATCCCCGTTCATTGAAAGTCGGACATATGTCGGCTTCATGTCGCAGGGCAAAGTCGGATCCAAAGTAGGACGGCTGTCGTGTCGCACTAGTGTGAACCCAGCCTTAGTGATAGACTCCAATTCTCCATTCACTTCATCACCTCAATCACTTGCACATGTTTATCTTTTAATTTTCACTGCCAGCAGTGGCGGCTGGTGCTCAAATTTTTTGGGGGGGGCGCAAACAAACTGAAAAAAAAAAACATCAATTGCCGCCACTGTGCCCATTAAACGCAGCCACTGTGCCCAAACGCCACTAGTTTCCCCCCATGTACAGCCAGTTTGTCCACCCAATAATATAGCCAGTTTGTCCCCCCAATAATATAGCCAGTTTGTCCCCCCAATAATATAGCCAGTTTGTCCCCCCAATAATGCAGCCAGTTTGTCCCCCCAATAATGCAGCCAGTTTGTCCCCCCAATAATGCAGCCAGTTTGTCCCCCCAATAATGCAGCCAGTTTGTCCCCCCCCAGCCCTGCACTTACCTTCCTCGAGTCAGCGCCGTCCTTCTTCCGTCCTCGATGTCTTCTCCCGCCCTCGATGTCGCTTCAGCCAACCAGGTTACCGGTAACCAGACCCGGTGAACCTGTTTGGCCAGGGAACGCACCCCTGTGCATCCTCTCATTAGATATTTAGAAGCCGATTACAGCCCTCAGGCTGTAGTCGGGAAGACTATCCGAGCCGCTGGCTCTGATAGGCACTTCTAAAGGCCAACCAGACACTGTTATTCAGATGGCCGGCGCTCAAGGGGCCGGCCATCTGAATAGTGGGCGGCAGCAATACATAGGTTCAGGCAATGTATGAACCTATGTATTGTGAGTGACGGCCGGGCGCAGAAGCGAGCGGCGGCGGCGCTTCTGCGCCCACTATGGACGCACCGCCACTCATTGTGTGAAGAAAAGGACATTTTAAAAAAAAAACTCTTTAGGGGCCGTTTTTTTTTTTTGGGTGACCACAGGAGGGGGGGCGGCACCCGGGCGCCCCCTATGGACGGGCCGCCAGTGATGCTCAGGTTCTTTCGTCCTGCCTCTGCCCTTTACTTCTATGTCTAGGCCCTGATGCATGGGGCAAAACGCATAAGAGGATGTTGCTTGTGGAGTGGTGTAAGGCTGAGGCCATCCCACACATGTTAAAAATGCATACTGGACTGGGAGAGCGGCAGTTTCACTAAGTAGATTACCCAAAGGGGAATAAAGTTACTCTTTAAAGGAGAAGTCCAGCCTAAGCTCGTTTGGCTGGGCTTTTCCTATAGGTCACAGCCAGGAGTGCAATTTGTTTTGCACTCCTGTGACCCGTTTTCAACATAGTGCGGACTGAAGTCCGCTCTCTGCTGACATCACAGGAATCAAGTTCAGGCACTGCTTCATCACGACAATGGAAGTCTGGATCTGCCAGGTGCCTGGACTGACATCCGTCTCAGCCTCTCAGCGAGCCGCTGAGACGGCTGCTCCCCACCCCTTCACAGCTCAGCGCTCCAGTGAGCGAGGAGGAGCAGAGTGGAGATATGCTGATTGACAGTCCGCAGCTCTCTGCTTGGGAGGCTGTGAGAACCGAGCCATCGGCAATGTTCGATCATTTGGCTCTCAGTGTAGAGGCGCCGGGGGACAGATGCAGCATCGGACCGATGCTGCATCCACCTAGGCAAGTATGATGGGGGGGAAACCCCAAACCCATACTTTCTCTTTTAAAGTACAGGTTTACATTGGTAACAAAAAACCCTGAGGTGGGGGTTCCCCCACTCCCCTCATAGAATGCCCCCACAAAGATCCCAGTTGCAAATGGAGCCCACTCCCCGCTGCTTGGCTTTCTGTTGCTACAGGCAGTGTCTACATTTATCCACTAGGGACCTGTACTGCAGCTTCTAGGTGCAATTACAGGTGCTGTAGATATAATTAAGGTTCTTTAGGGTTGGCCTTACATGGATAGAAATTTGGCTAGTTCAGCATGGACAGGCCGAATTTTGATCAATGTATGCGCAGGCTGGTTGTACAGATCGACTTTTATTCAACCAGCCTGTTGGGCTTTTCCCAAATAAAACAGTGCCACCGGCTATAGCCATCAGCAGTGATCAGTGTATTCTGATGGCAGGGAAATCTCACTACTGTGGTCAGAAAACAATAGCACAGTGGGAGTGCATCCCCCATCCACATTGAGTGTGTGGATGGGGAAATTCAATCATTTTGTTGTGCTCATCCTGATGGTAGAATGAAAAAAAAACGATTACTGTATGGCCAGCTTAAGGAGCTATGTTGGAAGCCTGTCAAATATGACTGCAGTTGATATTTTAAGATTAAGGTAAAAAACAGGTAATATGGACATTTTTGGTACTATGTTTTTAATACACGTGATTAAAGCTATAGTATGTTCAAAAATAACAATCTGCTTTTTTAAACACTTTGTTTTATAGTTATCGCTATGGTAAACCTGTAAAAGGTAATGTAACAATAACAATAACGACACAAGCTGAAGTAAATGCGCAAATAAGCAAGGCATATCAGGTAATTTTTATTTTTTTTTAATGTATTGTTCAATGTATTATTTGACCATTTGCCATTAATTGTAAAGTAATTGGTTTGAATATAGTTACAGTTGTGCTCAAAAGTTTGCCTACCCTGGCAGAATTCGTGAAATTTTGGCATTGATATTGAAAATATGATTGATCATGCCAAAATACTCTTTTATTTAAAGTGTCACTAAACACACATCATAAAAATCGATCAATAACTGCTCCCAGACCTGTGGAAGTCAATAGAGCCATAAGCCCAGGAATAAATTAAATCAAAATTCACTTTAATGTAAAGTTAAAAAGCATGACATGCAGAAGTTATATATCACCAAGCCAGTGGAGAGGAGAAACGCATAATCCCAAAAGCTAAAGAATGACACATGATCCTGAACCAAACCGTAGGTTACAGTGCCAAGGAGCCTCAGGACAGTGGGAAAAGTGTGTGGATTACAGCACTCAGTCACTGAGATGGCACGTCCACCGGGAGTCACAGAATCGAATGTGATGTCATACACCTGGATGCCAGAACATCGGCTGGTGAGGGCAAACTGGAAGTCTTGGAGAGCACTCAAACCATGTCAAACCAAAGGAGAGAAACCATTTAACATAACATGTTTCGAGGGCTTGCCCCTTCCAGATCATGTGATTAGGAGCTGGCCCCCCTCCTCCATGCCCACTAACCAGCTAAACACAATGGGGAGAGGATATTATGTAGATTAATGGAGGCTTCACCTCCCTCTTATTCTAAGACACAGGCTGCAGGGGCGTGACACAGCCTGTGACTCGCAGAAATCCTTCCACACCATGTTATTTCCACAAAGTAATAAAGATGTGATTTTAAATATATATTTGTATGACAATTTAAAACAGTTTATTGATAATATTTATTTGTTTTTACTCTGTATTCCAAAGGCTGTTTTTTTATTTACAGCTGTATATAAATTAAGAAAAAGGTACATAGATTTGTTTTTCAGTTAGAATAATTAAAGTGCTATCATCCACATACAGAAATAGGACAATGTAAATTAAACAGTGTGTGTTTTGTATAACTTTAAGGATAGGGATCATATAAAGCCAGTTATTATCACATAGTTGTTTGGCTCCTTTTTAAATCATAGGTTACATACCCTGGAATGTTTGGCCTTGGTACAGACACAGATGGTGGCAAGCACAGGTTAAAATGTAAATTAAAGGCTAATTTCCCACATCTGTGGTTATTTAAATTGCAATTAGTGTCTGTGTAGATGTAGTTAATGAGTATGCTAGCTCTCACGTGGATGCACTGGGCAGGCTAGATGTTGAGCCATGAGGAGCAGAAAAGAACTGTCAAAAGACCTGCATTTAACAAGATAAAGGAATTTTATAAAGATGGAAAAGGATATGAAAAGATATAAAAAGTCTTGAATAGGCCAGTCCTGTTCAATCACTTATTAGGAACTAGACAATTTGGGGATCTTTTGATAACAAGCCAAGGTCAGGTAGACCAAGATAGATTTCAGCCACAACTGCCAGAAGAATTTTTCGGGATATAAAGAAAAACCACAGGTAACCTCAGCAGAAATACAGGCTGCTCTGGGAAAAGGTGTGGTTGTTTCAAGAAGCACAATAGGACGATACTTAAACAAAGATGAGCTGCATTGTCGAGTTGCCAGAAAGAAGCCTGTACTGTACCAATGCCACAAAAAAGCCCGGTTACAATATGCTCAATGAAACCTTGACACGCCTCACAGCTTTTGGCACACTGTAATCTGGAGTGACGAGACAAAATTAGAGCTTTATAGTCTCAACCATAAGCGCTATGTTTGGAGAGGAATGAACAAAGCCTATAAGCGACATGAATACCATCCCCACTGTGAAGCATTGTGGTGGCTCACCGATGTTTTGTCTGTGAGCTCTAAAGGCATGGGAAATTTTGTGAAAATTGGTGGCAAGATGAATGCAGCATGTTATCAGAAAATACTGGAAGACAATTTGCATTTTGCACAAAATCTGCGCATTGGATGCTCTTGGAATTTTCAGTACAACAATGACCTTAAGCACGAGGCCAAGTTAATCCTCCAGTAGTTAAAGCAGAAAAAGGTGAAGGTTCTGGAGTGGCCATCAGTCTCCTGACTGTTCATTCCTATCATTGAGCCATTCTGGGGAGATCTCAAACGTGCGGTTCATGCAAGTCGACCAAAGACTTTACATGACCTGGAGGCATTTTGCCAAGATGAATGGGTAGCTATACCACTTGCAGGTATTTCAGGCCTTAGACAACTATTGCAAAAAACTGCACATTGTCATTAATGCTAAAGGGGGCAATACACAGTATTAAAAACCAAGGGTATGCAGACTTTTGAACAGGGGTCATTTCATTTGTTTACTTATTGCCGTGTTTTGATTTATGATTGTGCCATTCTGTTATAACCTAGAGTTGAATATGAATCCCATAAAAAAATAAAAGAAACGTGTTTTGCCTGCTCACTCATATATTATATAAAAATGGTACATACTGTATATTACCAATTCTCCAAGGCTATGTAGACTTTAGAGCACAACTGTAACAAATGTTATACCTTTGTTATGCACACATTTAATAAAGGTAACATGGACTTGTGTACATAAAACACCAATTTAATGTTTGATCGGCTGCTTTGGAGGGCAGAAGAGAGATCAGGGGTCTAATATACCCCAGATCTCTCCATAAAGAGTACCCTGCCAATGCCCTAACTATCAAAAGTGATTTTATTGCTTCAAACTAAGAAATACTTGGGTGTGCAGAGTCTGGGCACAGGTCACTGTAAGGCCTCTATACAAGGACACATTACTTCACATTGCCAGGGGCAATTTACCATTCAATGAGGATAATCTGCATTATTACGTGAATGGTACCTATAATCATTTCTATGTGGAACAGTATGAGCAATCTGCAGAGTTGCCCTGGTTTTCTGTTCACATTTGCATTTTTGCGTGGCCAGTGAGGTGTAGAGGTGCATCTCACACCTGGTCCTTGTTCTATTCGATATAAAAAAACTTATTATGAGATTGTAGTGTCTTTGGGATGCTTTAACACAAGGCTATAAGCTGCCAGAAGAAAGATTCTATTGAAAATAATGGAAAATTAGGAATGAGCAATGGAGCTTCTCCCCTACCATCTATGTATTCTCCCCTACCTACTATGTATTGTACAGTTAAAGGTTTGGGGGAAGCCATCTGGCGGTTTTTGAGGGGGCAAACTGGTGGCAATTGCTGGCACAGTGGTGACAATTGATGAAATGGCACAGTGGCTGCGTTTTGGCATGGCACAGTGGCTGTGTTTGATGGCATGGCACAGTGGCTGCATTTGGCATGGCACAGTGACGACAATTGCTGGGCACAGTGGCTGCGTTTGATGGCACAGTGGCGACAATTGCTGGGCACAGTGGCTGCATTTTGGACACAGTGAGGCTGTAATTGATGTTTTGTTTGTTTGTGCCCCCCAAAAAAATTTCAGCACCAGCCGCCACTGTTTGTTGCAGATTCCTACATGTTTCTGTTCAGATGAAATGGCTGTTTGTTTGAACATGTCCTTTTGGATACTGAATATGAATGGGAAGGTTTGTGCTCATTATAGATTTCAGGCATTTCCTTTTTGGTGAGATACTCCCTAAGGGTTAATTACATACTAAAGGGATGCAGACACTGCAACTTCTCCCATCAGAACACTAAGGTTAACATAGGGGTGACTCTTCAGGCGACTCGGTCGCCTGAGGAGTCGCGTCCCGCTCTGTACTATGGAACCGTTCTAATAGGAGCGACTCAGGTCGCTCCGACTTAGAAAAAGGTTCCTGTACTTCTTTTGGGGGCGACTTGCATTGACTTCTATACAGAAGTCATTATGCAAATCGTCTCAGTCGGGCGTCTCAAGTCGTTTTGAGATCCCGCCGCCGAGTTGCCTCCGAAGTCGTGCCGCCCCTGTGAGAACCGGGCCTTAAAGTGCACCAGCTGATTATAATGAGCACATACCCTCCCATCTATATTCAGTGCCCCCTTTCTTGGTGGGCCTGAAACACCGGGCCGGATTAACATAGGGGCTATTGGAGCTGCAGCTCCAGGCCCCTTCCTCAAGATAGGCCCATTTGCCCAAAAAAAAAAAATCTAAAAAAAGCAAAAAAAAAAAAAAGATCGGCTTCGAGGATTGTAGCTCGGCGACCAGGGGCCACAGAGACCCCATATTTGGGGGGTATGCAGCTGAAGACCCACCCCACCACTGGTCAAAATATGGGGCTGCTATCATTTAGGGTTCCGGAGATACAAGGATGCTTGCGCAGCCGGTCAGAAGCTATATACAGAACGGCCAGTTTAAATACAAGCTGACACACTCTGCAGCAGAGAGGATGAGCTCACAGTGCTTATAATAATTTGTATATCACTAAGACTGCTTTCACACTATGCCGCCCCGAGCGTTGGCGGAAAAATAGCGGTAAAACGCTGCTATTTTACCGTCGGATTTGCGGCACATTTCGACCACTAGCAGGGCGCTTTTAACCCCCGCCAGCGACCGAGAAAGGGTAAAAAAAACGCCCGAGATGTGCCGCTACAGCGGCGTATTTCCGGCATACGGCGGTGCTGCCCATTGGTTTTAATGGGCAGGAGCGCATTAGGAGCGGTGAGTTCACCGCTCCTAATGCGCTCCAAAGAAGTTGCTGGCAGGACTTTTTCTGACGCCCTGCCAGCGCACCCCTCCAGTGTGAATAGAGCACCTGTTTAAGGGCGGATTGCAGGCGCTATTTTTAACGCTATAGCGCCTGCAAAACGCCCTCAGTGTTAAAGGGGTCTTATAGTAATTAACCCCTTGCCACCCAGGCCAATTCTGAAACTTCTCTCCTACATGTAAAAATCATCATTTGTTTTTTGCTAGAAAATTACTCAGAACCCTCAAACATTATATATTGTTTTAGCAGAGACCCTATGGAATAAAATGGTGGTCTTTGCAACTTTTTATGTTACACGGTATTTGCGCAGCAATTTTTCAAACCTGTTTTTTTTTTTAAAGAGACTGTTTGATTCATAAAAAAAAAAAAAAAAAAAAACACTAAAGTTATCACGATTTATTTTGTTGTATACTAAGCGATGCTTTAAATTTTTTTACAGGTTACATGTTGAGAGTTACAGAGGGGGTCTAGTGCTAGAATTATTGTTCTCGCTCTAACGATCATGGAGTATGTAACCTGTGTGTATCCTGCTCTGATACTAGCCAGTGCCTACCCAGCCACTGACTAGTATCTCTCCCCAGCCTGTCCCCACACACCCTCTCACCTGCTGACCTGTGGATGGGGGAATCACTCCTGCAGTGTTATTGTGTTCTGCCTGCGAATACAATGATTAGTGTTGCTAACTATAGCTGGCAGCACTGATTGTTTTGGGAAAAACCTGACAGGCTGGTTGTACTCAAGTCAGATAATAGATTGACTTGTGTAAAACCAGCTAGCCCATACATAGATGGACTATGGCTGGTCTCTGCTTAATTGGCGTAATTTCAATCCATGTATGGCCCGCTTAACCACTACGCAGTCCCTAAACATCCTTCCACAAACCTTTAAATTTTTCCTTCCCAGATTCCCTTTATCCTCTTCACCTGTAAATACTCTCCACACTTCTCTCCTGTACATACTGCTCACTGTCATACCCTCCACACTTCTCTACTATACATAGTGCCCACTGTCATACCCTACACACTCCTCTCCTGTACATAGTGCCCGCTGTCATACACTTCTCTCCTGTACATAGTGCCCACTGTCGTACTCTCCACACTCCTCTCCTGTACATACAGCTCACTGTCATACCCTCCACACTCCTCTCCTATACATAGTGCCCACTGTCATACCCTCCACACTCCTCTCCTATACATAGTGCCCACCGTCATACCCTCCACACTCCTCTCCTGTGCATACTGCTCACTGTCATACCCTCCACGCTCCTTCCCTATACATACTGTTCACTGTCATACCCTCCACACTTCTCTCCTATACATAGGGCCCACTGTCATACCCTCCACACCTCTATCCTGTACATACTGCCCATTGTCATACCCTCCACACTCCTTTCCTCTGCATACTGCTCACTGTCATACCCTCCACGCTCCTTCCCTATACATAGTGCCCACTGTCATACCCTACACACTCCTCTCCTGTACATAGTGCCCGCTGTCATACACTTCTCTCCTGTTCATAGTGCCCACTGTTGTACTCTCCACACTCCTCTCCTGTACATACAGCCCCCTGTCATACCCTCCACACTCCTCTCCTATACATAGTGCCCACTGTCAAACCCTTTACACTCCTCTCCTATACATAGTACCCACTGTCATACCCTCCACACTTCTCTCCTATACATAGTGCCCACCGTCATACCCTCCAAACTCCTCTCCTGTGCATACTGCTCACTGTCATACCCTCCACGCTCCTTCCCTATACATAGTGTCCACTGTCATACCCTCCACACTTCTCTCCTATACATAGTGCCCACCATCAATACCTCCACACTCCTCTCCTGTACATACTGTTCACTGTCATACCCTCCACACTTCTCTCCTATATATAGTTCCCACTGTCATACCCTCCACACCTCTATCCTGTACATACTGCCCATTGTCATATCCTCCCCACTCTTCACTGTCATACCCTCCACACTTCTCTCCTATACATAGTGCCCACTGTCATACCCTCTACACTTCTCTTCTGTACATACTGCTCACTGTCTTACCCTCCACACTCATCTCATGTACATACTGCTCAGTATCATACTGTCCACACTCCTCTCCTGTACATACTGACCACTTTCATAAACTCCTCTATTGTACATAGTGCCGGCTGTCATACCCTCCACACTCCTCTCCTTTACATACTGCTCGCTCTCATACCCTCCACATTCCTTTCCTGTACATACTGCCTATTGTCATACCCTCCTCACCTGTACATACTGCCCACTGTCATTCCCTCCACACTCTTCTCCTGTACATACTGCCCACATTCATAAACTCCTCTATTGTACATAGTGCCGACTGTCATACCCTCCACACTCCTCTCCTGTGCATACTGCCCACTATCATACCCTCCACACTCCTCTCCTGTACATACTGCCCCCATTATACCCTCCACACCCCTCTCCTGTACATACTGCCCACTATCATACCATCCACACTCCTCTCCTGTACATACTGTAACCCAACCTTACCCTCCACACTCCTCTCCTGTACATACTGTAACCTAACCTTACCCTTCACACTCCTTTCCTGTACATACTGCCAACTATCTTTCTCTCCACATTTCTCTCCTGTACATACTTCCCCCATCATACCCTCCACATTCCTTTCCTGTACATACTGCCCACTGTCATACTCTCCACACTGCTCTTCTGTGCATACTGCCCACTTTCATACCCTCCACACTCCTCTCCGGTACATACCACCCTCTGTCATACCCTCCACACTCCTCTGCTGTGCATGCTGCCCACTGTCATACCCTTCAAACTCCTCTCCTGTACATAGTGCCTTCTGCCATACCCTCCACACTACTCTCCTGTACATAGTGCCCACTGTTAGACCCTCCACATTCCTCTCCATTACCTGCACATACTTCCCAGTTTTATACCGTCCATACTCCTCCCCTAAGCCTCTTACCCACAAAAAACAGTTATTTAAAATTATACAGAATATTCTCAATGTTACCAGATCTAGAATGGGCACAATTTTGTTAGTTCAACTGAAGGAAATCTTCTCAGTCCTCATATTTGTTCTGCCCCATTATTAGTACTCATTTAATTTTGTGATTAGTATTGTGATGTATAGAGGAACAATGGGGATCTCAGCTACTCTAAATATAGCACTGGTGAAAAAAGTGTCCCTTAAAAATATTTTTGAAATGTTGGCAACTATGCACTTAGGCACTGACCAAAGGCCACCGGGTCAGTAGGGGGCCCCATGAGAGGCTCCTGGGATCCTGTGATAATAAAGCGGTAGTAAACTTTGCTAACATTACTACTTTTTAGAGGCCCTGAGGTAGGTTTTGCCATAATGTACAAGTATTCACAGCATATTAGCACATTAGGGTACATTTAAATTGTCAGACTGAGCCCTCCAGCGCTGTGATCAATCCGGCGGGTCCTGAGCGCTTCCATTTTCACCCGGTCTTCCTTCTGGGCTCTGTGCCTCCAGTCACTTGCCTTGGCCGGGCTGCGTTGTCATTCCCACGCATGTTCATGCGCATCCTCTCTCTCTCATCCCCCCTTTCTTCCTCATCCTCCCTCCCTTACCCCTCACCCCTCTCTCACCCTCTCTCTCTCTCTCTCTCTCTCTCTCTCTTTCTCATCCTCCCTCTCTCTCTCTAATTTAATTTGTTATAACAAAAAATTGTTTGCATATTTATTTATTATTTATAAAAGGCCCACCAAAATCCTCAGCACCAGGCCCATGATGTTCTTAATCTGGCCCTGCTGAAACATGACCTTTCAGTAAACAGAACATACAGTATAATGTCATTGGGGTTGTTCTGTACACCAATCATGCTATGTTTAATTCAATTTTACAGAAAATTACATTGCTGCAGATTGCAATGAAAATATAACTTTTAATACCAACATTTCAGTATATGGCTTGTGCCAATTTAATATGCTAAAATATTTATTTGCTATATTTTTTTAATTTAAAGTGGAGATACCGTTTAATGAAAGGTCATTTTTCAAGCCCAACCAGAAAGGGGGCACTGTGGAATTTGCATTTCTTTTAGTTTTTAGTGACTTTATTGACAACAGAGTTCCTCAGGAATTCATTTTGTTTTTCCCCAAAAAAGTTACACAAATGCTATAACAAAACCAAACATCCTATCCTACCCATGGGCCTAAATTGATATTGGCATGTTTTCCAATAGTTTCCTAAGTTATTGTTTCTGACAGGTGTTTGATTTACTAACAGAGTATTAGGCCCCATGCACACGAGACGCTGTTATTTGCTGTTAAACGTGCGTTCAGACGCAGTTGGACACTTTTTTCAACTGCTCCTGAACCCATTCAATGTTATCCTATGTGTCCATGCACACAGTCTCGTTTATTGCCGTTTTTAGGCAGTTGCGTTTGAACCCATTTTTTTGCTTCTGGAAAAACGAGGTTAGACGCAAAAGTTTTCTACGTTTCAGACGCAAAACGCGGCTAAACGCGGCAAAACGCAGTACCGGCGTTTTGCCGCAATTTCGTTTATTAGCGTTTTTAAAGGTGACCTATTTTTTTACATTAGAAATCTCAAAAATGATGGCAAATGATGAAAAACCATCAAAAAAATATGAAAAAAAACTGTAATTGCTTGCATTGCACTGTAGACAATCCACAACTTGTGGCAGGTGACGTGGCAAGTGGACAATCCACAACTTGTGGCAGGTGATGTTGCCAGGTGACGTGGCAGGTGGAAATCCACAAATTGTGGCAGGTGACGTGGCCAGGTGACGTGGCAAGTGGACAATCCACAACTTGTGGCAGGTAACGTGGCCAGGTGACATGGCAGGTGACGTGGCAGGTGGACAATCCACAAATTGTGGCAGGTGACGTGGCAGGTGACGTGGCAAGTGGACAATCCAAAACTTGTGGCAGGTGACGTGGCCAGGTGGACAATCCACAAATTGTGGCAGGTGACGTGACAGGTGACGTGGCAAGCGGACAATCCAAAACTTGTGGCAGGTGACGTGGCCAGGTGATGTGGCAAGTGGACAATCCACAACTTGTGGCAGATGACATGGCAGGTGACGTGGCCAGGTGACGTGGCATGTGACATGGCCAGGTGATGTGGCAGGTGATGTGGCAAGTGGACAATCCACAACTTGTGGCAGGTAACGTGGCCAGGTGACGTGGCCAGGTGACATGGCAGGTGAGGTGGCAGGTGGACAATCCACAAATTGTGGCAGGTGATGTGGCAGGTGACGTGGCAAGTGGACAATCCACAACTTGTGGCAGATGACATGGCAAGTGACGTGGCCAGGTGACGTGGCAGGTGACGTGGCAAGTGGACAATGCACAACTTGTGGCAGGTGACGTGGCCAGGTGATGTGGCAGGTGAACATTCCACAACTTGTGGCAGGTGACGTGGCCAGGTGACGTGGACAATCCACAACTTGTGGCCAGGTGACGTGGCAGGTGACTTGGCAAGTGGACAATCCACAGCTTGTGGCAGATGATGTGGCAAGTGATACGCTAAATACAAGTACACTGCTGCTCTCTCAGCTGCTGGTCTCCCAAAATGGCTGAAATGGTTAAATAATAATGTTTTTTGAGCTTAGGGAGGGTCTTATGATGTTTCTTAACTAAACGCCTATAGACGCAAACGCGGTAAAACGCCGCTAAAATTGCGGCAAAACGGGCGTTTTTAAACGCCGGTTTTAGCCTTTAAAAACATGTGTTCAGCAGAGTTTGCACCGGCGTCTCGTGTGCATGGGGCCTTAGTCAGTGTAACCTGTGTTCACTTCAAATGATCATTCAGGCCATAGGAATTTTTATTTATTTTTTCCCACACCTGATTTGGTGAGCACAGGTCAAAGTGAAAAAGACATTTTTATTAAATCGGCATTATTGTGTTGCAGCAGTGATATATCCCATTATGTCTTGATAATGTTTTTGGCCTACCAAATGAACAGATTATAGGGACAATATAACAGCACATCATAGTCTGATTTATGTTAAATCTGTGTTAATTAAAACGTGTGCTATTTTATTTATTATTTATTTATTAGGTGCAATGTTGCTTTTCAGATATCGGGGTCTGTGAACTTCAGCTTTTCATATAAAGAAATGTATAATACAATTTACTGGGGAAGAATAAACCTAACAGCCACAGTATATGAAGAACTGACCGGTAATTTATTAAACTCCTATTGTATAAAATACTTCAATATATAAAACACTACTGTATGCAGCTATTAAAAAAGAATTTTGTGTATTTTTTAAAGTAACTAGTGTAAGTACCTAATTTGATATCAGTTCCTTGCAAACCCCTAAACTGCAGATTTTATATTAGGAGGGGGAGAAACGTCACAATGAGCCTAGCAGTTGTGGCACAGTGCTCGAGCTAACAAGGGACATGTTAACAGTAGCAAAGAACACAATGGCTCAAAAATTAGCTTATTAGTCTGCTGCTTCTCCTAAATTGTTCAGTCAAAAGCTGTAGGATGGTAGTTGTATTTCCCAACTACAGTAGAGAACTGTCAATTCTCCAGGTTGACTGTGTTGTGTTGTAGGTTTGTACAAATCTACAAAAAGGACAGAAATACAAAAACGTTGGTAGGTAAAACGGCTCACCTGAGCGTCTACTGCATGGGTCCTGGGCCAGGCACTCATGGCATGTGACCCACATATCGATCCTAGTGCCTAGGATCCTGTCACCACTGCTTCTCAAATTCTGTAGCTGCAGGGCCGCCATCAGGGGGGTACAGGTAGTACACCTGTAAGGGGCCCGGAGGTCCCCAGGGGCCTGGATGGCCCCCCCTTTTTTTTATTTTATTTTTTATTTATTTATTTTTATTTTTTTTGTAAGGGGCCCAGGAGGTCCCCAGAGGCCCGGAGGTCCCCAGGGCCCTGGATGGCAACCCCCCTTTTTTTTGTGTTCGTCAGCACCCAACCCCCTGCTTCTCAATTTGCGGCAGCCCCCCCCCCACTTCTCAATTTGCGGCGGCAGCACCCCCCCCCCCCCGGTTCTCCTCTGCTCCAGGGGGGGCCCCATGTCTGAAGCTGTGTAAGGGGCCCCAAAATTCCTGATGGCGGCCCTGTGTAGCTGTGCAAAATGTAGCTCCCCGACAGTCATGTTTTTTTATAAGAAGGGTGACCTTAAACAGGTTTCCTGCTGATAGAAGTGGCCGAGGGGACAGCTGTTTATACTTTCGACCCCTGTACATTACACATTTACTACATAATTGACTCCTGCACTGTGCTTTACATATACCTGACTTGTGCACTATGAATTACATACACCTGACCCCTATATTATGTACATTACACACACCTGACCCCTACACTCTATGCGTTATACTCCAGACTCCTGCACTATATACAATACTTCTGACCCCTGCAGTCTGTATGTACGTTCAAGTTTTAAGCCCCTCCCAGTGTAAGCACAATTTTGCCACAGTCTGAATTCCTCGCAGTGAGCCTAGTGCACTGCCTCATTTTTCATCTCTGGGTACCCAAATGTGCTTGCAAATCTTATAATTTGACATGGCTGACCCCCCCCCCCCCCCCTAGGAAAAAATTATCATTGCACCTGGCAGTTAGCCGTTAGCCTAAAGTTCAGCTTTAAAGCGGAACTTCAGTACGGTAATTTTTTTATCTTTCCATCTATAAAATCCTCTGCCCTTGTTGTTTTAACTTTGGATAGTAAAATATTATTTTTTCTGCCAGTAAATACCTTATACAGCCCACTTCCTGTTTCTTGTCTGGTAAAAAGCCTATGCTTATGACAACAGCTCTCTAACTCTTGTGAGAGTTTGCCAGGAAGGGGGGGGGGGGGGGTGAGTCATAAGAGGGCTAATGAGAGCTGCAGAGCTGGAGGTGTGCCTCCGTGTTTTCCTTTGTAAATCCAGGAAGTGAACAGGCAGCAGCTTCAGCTGCCCACCGTTAAACTTGATGCAGCCAAACTCAGTGGAGGGAGATTTCTGCAGCATATTTGGCAAGTACAGAATCACAGTATATACAAAATTAGCAAAGTGGTTGGACGGAAGCTTCAGAATGGCAAAGATGTTTTTATTACAAATTATGTGAGCAGACTGCAGTTCCTGTTTAACCTTTGAACAAGCCATAGCTATAATATTGTTTAACTATTATTTTTATTAAAACCATAGTTATTGAAATTTTCCAGAAATACTGCATGAAATATCATGAAAATACTGTATTATGGCCACCAAATAGAGCTGACGATGAAAGGAAATACATATATTAGACTCGTTACAGGGATTATTCCTCTCCTTCCTTTCTGTAACCCTCTACCTAGCCTGAAAAATGCAAATTTTGTCAGTGATGTTACTCTGTTCAATGTGATGGCATAATGTGCACTGAATTTTATTGCCTTTTTACTTTTCATATGTGCCCCAAACATTTAGAGAATTTTTCTCAGTTTGCTTTAGCCCTGTACACACGGGTGACAATCCCGTCGAAAAAAAAAACGTCCGTTTTCTCGACGGGATTCCTGGCAAGATTTTCTTGCCAAGCCCTGTGTACACACGCACATTCAAAAGAACCGCTGTTCTTTTGAATGGCAAGCACGCGGTGACGTCATCGACTATGATGAGCATGCGCTTGTCGCATTCGATACCGTCGCCGCCATCTTGCTTCACCCTACACTACCCTTGTATGCTACCGCGCATGCGACGAAGTCTCATCGAGCATTCGTGGGTTTACCTGGAGACAGGTAAGCATACACACGCGGTTTTCTCGTTGGGAAACAGGCAGACGAGAAAATAGAGAGCAGGTTCTCTATTTTTCTCGTTGCGATTCCCGGCAGTTTTCTCGATGAGAATCCATACACACGAATGGTTTTCTCTGCAAAAAGCTCTCCCAGCAGTTTTCTTGCTGTTTCTTGCAGAGAAAACCGGCCGTGTGTACGAGGCTTCAGAGTACATGTTTTGCAAGTCCTTTCCTCTGAACGAAGGGAGTTTAGAAAGCCATCATGCTTTTCTGAGACCTCTCTAAATGCATCAATGCAGTGGAATCAACATAAACTAGTATACACAATATGCTTGTGCACTGAAAAGAATTTGACTCTTATGCCGCGTACACACGATCAGATATTGTTCCCCACACACGGTCGTTTTTCACGTCGTTTTTTCTCTTGTCGAGAAAAACGACCGTCTGTGGGCTCCGCGGCAGTGTTTCCCTATGGGAAACACTGCCGCGGGAAACATGTCGAAAAAAAACGACGAGAAAAATTAGAACATGTTCTAATTTTTCTCATCGTTTTTAATGCCGTTTTTCTCGTCGAAAAAAACGGCAAAAAGCCCACAGACAATCATTTTTCTCGTCGAATGGAAAAAATGTAGTTTTTCTCGACGAGAAAAGCGGCCGTGTGTACGCGGCATTAGGGCTGAGTTTGAGTTTTGCATTTCTATACAAGTCTATCTGCATGCAAAACCCACCTATAGCAGGTCAGAAGAAGGGCAACAACAGGTCAAATGCACCTGTGGATGAATTATGAGTGATTTTAGAGGCATCCCAATCTAATGTTTAAAATCAATGCCATTGACACAGGTCCTAAAAAGAGACGAGCGCGGGCATCCTCCAAACTCATCATCTTTTTTTCGTTTTTCCTCTAATCAGCTATGGGCTAGATCAGTCCATTTCAAATGGGGTGGGGGGGGGGGGGTTGCTGGTAATATCAGTGTCTTTATATGGACACATGGCCATATTTGGCCAAAGGCCTTGACAAAATATGGTCATGTGTCCATATAAGTGTAGCGCCCCCCTCACTCCCCACTGTCAGGTCACCTATGGCCAGGTGACAGATGCACACCGTAGGGGGACAGGAGTGCACCGCAAGGTAGTGAACCCTATGGCTGACTGCTGCGGATAGGAAACTGGGTGGTTGTGGAAAGAGGGACCAGAGGAGCACAACCAGGATCCTATGAGAAGCTAGAGCCAAGATTCCCCAGGGCGGGGAGTCTAAGACCCAGCAGGTCTTCTCCAGAGCCTCTAGTGGTGAGGATGTTATGCTGCAGGCTGGGTCCAGGTTGCGGCCCCTAGAGTCTCCTAGCTCACGCCCCGTAGGATAAGGGGAAAAGAGGGGAAGCAGCAGCACAAGATATAAGAGTAACGAATAACAAGCTGAAGGTCAAGGGCCACAAGCAGACAAGGATAACGAAGGACAAGCCGAAGGTCAAGGGTCACGAGCAGACAGGGATAGTCGGAGACAAGCCAAATGTAACGGAGAGACAGACATACCACAAGGCAGGCAGGAACCCAAACACACAATGCCTAACAAACACATTGATCAGCGAAGCAGGCAGTGCACAGGTTAATATAGTGTTCTGTGATAGGGCCTGGGGTGGAGTCTGGCTGGGAGGAGATTATAAAGGAAGCCAGGTGAAGGGGGTCTGGTCTCTAAGATGAACACATGAGGAGGAAAGGTAAGATGGCAGACAGACATTAATGCATATCCATGACACCCTCATTCTCTCGTCTCATCTTTCTTTTGTCTAGGGGTATCTTAGAGGGGAGGGAGTGGGGACACCACGCCTGGCTTCCACCACAGTTGTCAGTGCGGTATAAGCAATGTTCTTGTATTACCTTCGGGTCAGTGCTGTGCACCTGGATCCTCCCTCCAAGAGTCACCTTGAACAATGTCTGTCAGGAAATGAGCCCCACACCATTAAAGTTCAACACTCCTTTATTCTTCTGCGAATGAACACAATCAGTTGAACTCCCTTGATAGAAACAGAACAGGAAAGGAGGTGTGGATGCGAATAGGCCCAAACACAATGTAGTTCTCCACTTTCCTTCCAGAAAGTGGGTTACGGTCTCCGCACAAGGGGGAATTTCCTTCCAGGCGGTCACCGGCAATATGCTGCACCGGGTCTTCAAGTGAGGAGCTCCCCCCGGTCCATTGCGCCTTCCGGATTTGGGTACCCACTCCCGGGGTTCCCTAGGACCTCCTTCCCTCGCGCAACTCGGTGTTGGGCACTGAGCTCCACGACCTCCATCCGAGTACCTCACCCCAGGCTAAAGGTGCCTGGGATGGAACACTACCTCCGGTTGTCCTCTAGGCCTAGGCCACCCAGAGGACCGACACGAACCACCGTCCACAAGCTGAAGGTGCCTGGGACTTCAACCCCGTGACAAAGATGGCCGGCCCCTTTATACCCTCTCCCAGCAAGCACGGCGGGTTCCTCGCCCCACCATACCACTGCCGAGGGAGGACAAAAAGGAGGCACAGCACACAGCAATGATTCAACCCCAGCCCAGGGCGACAGCGCCACCCACCGGTCCGCAGGGAATTACACATCACTGATGTCTCTGCCAAGTTCAAATTTACACCCGGGAAAGTACATACCCGCTACATAAGGGGACTAACATCACCAGCAACCTATCCTTTATGTGGGCTGTGGGGTGGGGTGGGAAATGACCCGGTCTGCAGATGATTGGAGTGAAAAAAGTGAGATTTTGATGTTCAAATAGACATGAGTTCAGAGAATTCCCAAGACCATATCTAGCCCTGATTTTCAAAGGCATTCAGCATTTACATTTTCATTGTGATGGGAGATTAGAATGTATGGGGTTGGAGGGAGCTTCAAGTGGCATGGGTGCTTTAAACTCTAGGTGCCTGCAGTTTTTTTATTTTTGACATAAAAGCACTAGTTAAGTCACTTTTAATTAGCTGCTTGAAATGTTTTGGTCTAATTACTAGATACTTTAATATGTTCAGTGACAGATGAAGCTTCCTCCTGTTTTCTATGTACTGTAATCAGATCAAAAGGATGAAAGACGCTAAAAAGGAAATATCAATTGGAATCATATAAGATAAACTGTATAGTAATTTGAAAATTGTACTAAATGAAATTTACAATACAAATATTACATGTTTTACCAACATTTAATGTGCATGTGTGACATTAATTGTGAATTGTATACCTTTTTATAGGTATTGCAGTAGAGACATTCTTGTATATAATAAAAGAAGATTCAAGATACAGGCTAAACATCATTAGCCGGAAACCAATGTTTGAACAAAGCCTGAAGTATACAGTTCAGGTAATAAATACTTTCTCTGGAACCTGGGGCTATTTAAATGTATTTGCTAATATTTATTCATTTATGTGAAGGTACCTAAAATGTCAACTGCTCAAGGAAGTTAACTGTTCTTTTGAACAAATTATTCTAAATCTCGTACACTGTATGATGGACCTAAATCCAAGAAACTAAATCCACAATCAATGATAAGGCCCGTACACACGATCGGATTTTCCGAGGGGATATGTGTGATGACAGGATGTTGTCGGATAATCCGACCGTTTGTATGCTCCATCGGACAATTGTCGGAATTTCTGACAACAAATGTGTGATATCATGCTTTAAAATTTTCCGACAAATGTATGATGTCGGATTATCCAATCGTGTGTGTACACAAACACACATGCTCCAAACCAATGCTAACCATAA
Organism: Rana muscosa; assembly: GCA_029206835.1. Lineage (NCBI taxonomy): Eukaryota > Metazoa > Chordata > Amphibia > Anura > Ranidae > Rana > Rana muscosa. The sequence continues at coordinate 703,084,234 of CM055121.1, forward strand.
GACAACATTGGCAGTAGTTGCCTAAAGGGTGGCTTTAAAGAGCTGAAAAACGACGTAGTTTTATTTTTGTTGGCCAACAATTCTTTGCCGTTTTGTATGCAATTCAAGATCACGGCCAACTCCCTTCGCACAAAATTCCACTTGTCCGATGGAAATCCGAACGTGTGTATAAGGCTTTAGAGTAACTCCACTTCTGTTGATAAAAAACATTCCCCTCTGAGTGATCTATGTACATTGCAAGGATTTTAACAAACTTTATTGCCGATTGCTACCCTTTGTTGTTCAGAAGAAATCACTATTTATTTGTCTATGTCCATGTGGAAAGTGAATCTCATGGGAGTGGTTTCATAATTGCCAACCAGCTGCTGCACTTGCAGGGCTCTAATGAGGAAAGTGTCAGGGTCTCCATTCCTTTAGATGGGATTTCCCCTTGGGAGTATCTCACCAAAAATTATATTGTTGTTGGAGTGGATGTTTGAAATCTGACTTGTATCTTAGGGCAGACTTCTACGGAAAATCAGTGAGCCAATCATACAAGCTGGAAAGTATATGTTTCTGGGGGGCATTCTGTACACTCTGTGTGACATATCGCATGCCAAATCGGCAGCAATTGCCGGTAATGACCCCATCCAAATCGGTGCGACGCCCCACCAATTCCCAAAAGTAGTTTCTGTACTACTTTTGGTGATTTCAGGTGCAATTTCCATTGACATATGTGCAGCAACCCACACAGATGTCTCTGAAATTGCCCTCGAAGTCAGGACTGACATGCGGGAATGAAATCGTGCGAGTCCAGCTGAACTCATACAATTTCATTCCCGCTGTCAATGTGAACCAGGGATAAATTATAATATGACTTGTGTCGCAATTGTATACGCTCTATTATTATTATTTTTTATTTGCTGTTTTTTTCCCCACGAAAGTGGAATTGCTCTTTGACCATACACAACGCTATTCAGTTGAAAACCTTACATGCTACTCAATAAAAATGTTATCAGTCTTATGTCCATTTTCTTCATGGTTCTATAATTGACATACAGTCGACCACCGCAAAGTCACGGTTCAGAGTTCACAGCCTCAGTCGTTCGCGGATTTTTCCTCTCAGGCAGATGCAGCCCAGCATTCCCACATAACAGTTTACTGCTTGTAGCTATCTCGAGTGTTTCGCTGAGTGTTCTTGTGTTTTTTCTTTTTTTCTTCTTAAAGCCCTAAGATGCCGCCCAAACGCCCTGCACCTTCTAAGGCTTTTGACAATGAACCTAAGAGCTAGAAGAAGTTTAAAAGTAGCCGTTTATAGGCATTTTTTTTAGCACATCTAAAATTTGCATTTTTTCACAATTCGCGGGTGCCCTCTGAACGTAAACCCCATGGATTTTGGAGGTCGACTGTATAGACAAAATACTCACAACATTTTTATTATAATAAACATGGGATTTGTGACAATGCCATAGAGCTGCTTAATATTGAATGAACATAGCCTCCCAAAACCCCTTGCAAAATTATTAGGATAAAGTAAATGCTTGTTTTTCCAGATTCAAGTACAAAGGAATGACAATAAACCCTTAACCAAAGAGGAAAGAGAAAAAAAGGTTTCTGTGAAAATAACTCAAAGCTTAGGGGAATACGCCTTCGGGAACATCATGCCAATCAGCACTGCAACTTTTCATGTCTCCTGGCAAAACTATACCCTTTCAGAGTCTGGAATTGTCAGTCTAGAATTTCCTATTCCTCAGTCATTTCCAATGACACAACTGGAGGTGAGTACCAAAATATATATGAAAGAATCTAAACATCTGAAACAACATCACTCTTTACTAGAGAGTATATGATGCCAACATTGCCAGTGTGCAAAAGGCAGTCTAATGTTAATGATTGTCCTCTAATTCTTTTGTATTAAACGGAGTCCAGTTATTATACTATGTTTACTGTGCATAAACGAAAAAGTTCAGATTCAACTTCCTTTACCGTGTTGGCTAAACTGTCAAATAGTATGTTATATTGCAACCTTTTTCAACCTAGGTGGCCAGACACCCTGGGATGCCTTCAGGTGTTTTCAGGGGAGCCTAAGCAAAATACCTAAAAATTGACCAAACATTGTATGCAAGATCATACAATGGTGGATCAAACCTTCCTTTTAGTTAAGCAAAGCAACCATTTTTTTTATTATTATTTTGAAGTAAGTGTGTATGATCCTGCTCTGTGCGGTTTTCCTCCAGGCACTCTTATTTCCACTAAAAGGCACACTGATTGGATAATTACTGTCCAACAAAGCTAGTCCTACAGTGTGTGTATTTATAAAAATGTAGAAGGTGCTAAAACATGCTACATTATAGAGCTCAAAGGATTGATATGGTTTGTTCTGTGCTTGTAAAGCTCTGGGTAATATGTCAGGGCTACATAAATACATTAAAACCTTGGATTGCAAGTGAAGAGGATGCAAACGGTACTTCAAGTACCTGACAGACCACCCCTTGGGCTAATGGTGCAATATTTGTTCCAGAAACATGCTTGTAATCCAAAGCACTCGTATAGCAAGGCAAATTTCCCCATAAGAAATAATGGAAACTCAGATGGTTCATTCCACAACCATTTTGTCATAAGTCCTTCCGTTTATAGTCTATATAAAAAGATTTTCTTGTTCATACATCACGGGACACAGAGCAGCATAGTCATTACTATGTGGTTAAATAGAATTACCTTCAGGTGCTGGCACTGGCAACTTCCAAAACAGGAAGTACCCTCCCCTATATAAGCCCCTCCCATCCGGGAGTACCTCAGTTTTTTGCCAGTGTCTAAGGTGTTGGCCAAGGTTAACATGTATTCATCTGGGCTTGTGTACAGGTTCTCTGGGCCTTAGCAAGCTATTCCGGATCCGACCAAAAAAGCTTCATAGCTAAACGGTCGGTACCCGGGCCTTGCAGAGAAGAGCAGGGTTTTGCCTGTAATGCCTATCTTAGGAGGGCTGGACCCTGGGATCCAGAGCTCTGGTCATACCCAAAACCAAGAGGCTATCTGTGCAGGGTGCTATACAGGTCCAGGGGAGTGGAATCCTTGGGAACCCGGTCCCTGAAGGTCTAGTACAATGCCTGCCGTGAGAGGTGAAGTTTGGGCTTCTGTGGACCAAACAAAGTCCTGCGGCGGGGAAAAGGTAAGTGGGGGCCCCTCAGGAACTTGGTTCTATTGAGGGGACCCCCAAGCCTAATATGTCTTTCTGCCTGTTACCTAAAGGGTATTCCCGCTAATAGCTGTATATGCCTAAGTAATCCTAGAAATGTTTTTTCATAAGGGAAGTTTTAAAAAAACTGTAAACCTGGAAATGTTTTTTCATAAAGGAGGTTTTTAAAAAAAAAAAAAAAAAAAGACAAAGGTGTGGTACCTGTGTTTGTCCACTAGAGGCCGCTGTGGAACGTCTTTTTTCTTGGGACTATTCCTTCCATGGTGAAAGTCCAGGCAGATGAGTGAGCTCTCTATCAGGGAAGCTGCATTCCTCTGTCATGCTGCCAAGTAGTTTCCTTCCATCCCCGAGTCCTGGTGAAACAGGGACCCTGGCTCCTCTCCCTACATGGCGCCAAGAGCGCACACGTGCGCGCGCGCGCACACATGCTTTCCTTTTATAAGGTTTAGCTTCAAAAAAGGGGGCGGAGCCTGGCGGATGACGCGCTCTGTGCGCCCAGCGCTTCTGCGCATGTGCGGGCGTCCCAGCAAGATAAAAGGACTCAGTCCACGCTGCTTGCTATGGACACAGAGCATGAAAAGGAGCTGGTAGCATGGTATAGGGGCTTACAGCGGGCGGTTGATACAGGCATCCCCAGAAAGACGCATTAGTAGACACCCACTGATGTACATAGCAGCAAATTGCATTAGACTATTTCAGTAAGGGGTGTATTGCGGCTGGAATACCTCAGCTTTGAACTAAGGAATATGCCGCCTAAAAAACTCCGAGATATACCTCTCAGGAAGTGTAGGGGGTCTCCATCGGGCTCTGAGGATCTGGAGCAGTCATCTGCACCCTCCTCCCCTGAGAAATCAGAGGTTAATACCCATAAGGAACCCCCGGGAGTGCCAGGTACTGCGGCTGTCCTCAGTCCACCTGCTCCTGCATATATAACAGAGGAGGTTTTTTCCTCAACTCTGGAGGGATTGGAGCAGAGATTGGCTGCATTGATCGCTTCTTCTCTACAGGAAAGAAAGCGCGCCAGATCTCCATCACCTCCATTAGAGTGCCTGTTGGCAGAGCAACAGTCCCAGGAAGGGACCGACCTACCTGAAGGGGATCAGGAGGAGGTTAGCTCTGTTTTTGAGGAATCGACAGTAGATGAACCATTTTCAGCATCACAGACTGAAAGATTGTGGGTCCAGACCCTAACTGACATGGTTCGATCTGCATTTAAAATGCCTCTTGTTGAACCATCAACTACTGCTGTCTCCTCATTGGGGTCGCTAAAAGCTCCCCAGGTTAATTGCTCCTTTCCAATACATCCATTATTGGAAGGACTTATATACCAGGACTGGGAACATCCTGATAAACTATTTGTTCCGCCTAAAAGGTTTCCGGTGATCTATCCCATGGAGGAAAAGTTCACCCAGAGATGGAATGTTCCTACGGTGGATGCAGCCATCTCTTCTGTGAACAAATCACTGACATGTCCAGTAGATAATGTTCAAATGTTCAAAGATCCAGTGGATAAAAAATTGGAATCTTTATTAAAATCTGCTTTTTCCACAGCAGGGGCTGTTACACAGCCAGCAGTGGCAGCTATTGGGATCTGCCAAGCTTTAAAGGATCAAATGAAAATGGTCCTGAGGGATTTGCCAGACCAGCAGGCCCAGGCTCTGGCTGATCTGCCTAGAGCATTATGCTTTGCGGTTGACGCCATCAAGGATTCTATCCATCAGGCCTCCCGCCTCACGCTGTCTTTGGTACATATGCGTAGGCTTCTGTGGCTCAAAAACTGGTCTGCTGAAGCTCCCTGTAAGAAGCTCTTAGTTAGCTTCCCATTTCATGGGGAACGCCTTTTTGGCGAAGACCTGGATAAGTATATCCAGAAGATTTCCAGTGGTAAAAGTACTCTCTTACCGAGTAAAAAGAGGTCTAGGGGTCCATCTTTTAAGAGGACTACCTCTCCTATCCCTGCGACGTCTGCTACTAAGCAGTTCCGACGGCCTCCTCGGTCAAACTCAGGAGGTAAAAATCAGGGACAGCCACAGGGTAATAAAAAGCCCTGGATCCGAAGAGGTACTAAACCAGCCTCCAAGTCAAGCCTATGAAGGGCTGCCCCCACTCAAACGGGTGGGGGGAAGACTTCAGTTGTTCGCAGAGACCTGGCGGGAGACGATCAAAGACAGATGGGTGCTCTCCGCAGTAACTCTGGGATACAAGTTGGAGTTAAAAGAGTCTCCTCCGTCCCATTTTATGTGGTCAGGCATGCCAAGAGACCCTCTGAAAAGATGGTCTCTCCTATTGGCGTTAGAACAACTATTGCTCCAAGGAGTAATTATGGAGGTTCCTATGGAAGAGTGGGGGTTGGGTTTCTACTCAAACCTTTTCACAGTCCCGAAGCCAAACGGGGACATAAGACCCATATTGGACCTAAAGAGTCTAAACAAATTTCTAAACGTCCGGTCTTTCCGGATGGAGTCGATCCGATCGGTCACCGCTGTCCTACAAGGGGAGGAATGGTTAGCCTCGATCGACATCAAAGATGCTTACTTGCATGTTCCCATCTTTCCAGGTCATCAAAAATTCCTACGCTTTGCAGTAGAAGGGCGCCATTTTCAGTTCAGAGCCTTACCATTCGGTCTGGCCACAGCACCACGAGTGTTCACAAAAATTCTGGCCCCACTGTTGGCCGATCTAAGAACACGGGGTGTAACGATAATGGCATACCTAGACGACCTGTTGTTGATGGACCACTCAGTTGCCAAGCTAGAAGTGGTAATTGTCGATACAATCAAGTATCTAGAGTCTCACGGTTGGGTCATCAACCTGGACAAGTCAGCCCTACAGCCAGTGAAAAACTTGGTATATCTAGGGCTACGGCTGGATTCAGACCAGAGGAAGATTTTCTTACCTCTAGACAAGGTATCATCTTTGAGGGCCTTGGTCCGTCTGCTTTGTGCAAAAAGACAGCCGTCCATACGCCTGTGCATGAGGCTGCTAGGAAAGATGGTAGCATCATTCGAAGCTGTGCCATACGCCCAATTCCACTCAAGGAATTTACAAAGGGCCATATTGTCAGCCTGGAACGGAAAAGTTCAGGCTCTAGACTTCCCGATGGCTTTGTCCCCTTCCGTTCGGAAGAGTCTCTGCTGGTGGTTGATCCCCCAGAATCTCCAGAAGGGAAAACCCTTCAGCCCGATATCTTGGAAGGTGGTCACTACAGATGCCAGCCTTATAGGCTGGGGGGCAGTACTGGAGCAATGGTCTCTCCAGGGCAGATGGTCAAATGTAGTAAAAACCCTGCCCATCAATCTCTTAGAGATACGAGCAGCCCGGTACGCCCTAGTAGCCTGGACATCCAGACTCCAAGGGTCCCCTGTCAGAATTCAATCAGACAATGCCACAGCAGTGGCATATATCAATCATCAGGGAGGCACCAGGAGTCGTGCAGCCCAGAGGGAAGTAAGTCACATCCTGGAATGGGCAGAAAAGCATGTCCCATGTATATCAGCTGTCTTCATTCCAGGGGTGGAGAATTGGAAGGCGGACTTTCTGAGTCGCCAACAGTTATGCCCAGGGGAATGGTCCCTTCATCCCGAGGTCTTCCGAGCAATATGTCAGCGGTGGGTAACACCGGATGTAGATCTGCTAGCATCCAGATTCAACGCAAAGGTGGACAGATTTGTCTCCCGGACAAGGGATCCCCTCGCTTGCGGCTCGGATGCTCTGGTGTTCCCTTGGGATCAGTTCAGACTGATATATGCATTCCCTCCGCTACAATTGTTGCCTCGACTCCTTCGCAGAGTCAGGTTGGAGAAGAAGCCGGTAATCCTGGTGGCTCCAGCGTGGCCCCGAAGGGCCTGGTACGCGGAGATCATCAAAATGTCTGTGGGGAGTCCTTGGACCCTTCCACGTCGTCCGGACCTGCTTTCGCAAGGACCGATATACCACCCTTCCTTACTAACTCTAAGTTTAACGGCCTGGCTATTGAATCCCACATCCTAAAGAAGAGAGGTCTCTCTAACTCTGTGGTATCAACTATAATCAATGCCAGGAAGCCTGTATCCAGGCAGATCTACTATAGAGTTTGGAAGGCGTACATCACTTGGTGCGAGGCCAGAAAATGGCATCCACGTAAGTACGTTATAGGCAGAATTCTGGACTTCCTGCAGTGGGCTGTAGACAGGAAGTTTGCCTTAAGTACTATCAAGGGCCAGGTTTCGGCCTTGTCAATACTATTTCAAAGGCCCCTGGCTATGCATTCACTTGTCAAATCCTTTATGCAAGGTGTGACTCGTATTATTCCACCGATTAAGGCTCCCATATGCACATGGGATCTAAATTTGGTTCTGTCGGTTCTGCAGAAGCAGCCATTTGAACCTTTGCGGCACATTCCCTTGGTTCTACTCACCAGGAAATTGATATTTTTAGTAGCCATATGCTCGGCTAGAAGAGTGTCGGAATTAGCCGCCATGTCCTGTAAAGAGCCATATCTGGTTATCCATAAGGACAGAGTAGTATTACGTCCTCACCCAGCCTTTCTTCCTAAGGTGGTATCGAGGTTTCACTTGAACCAGGATGTGGTTCTTCCTTCTTTTTTCCCCAAACCAAGCTCCGTAGAGGAAAAGTTATTGCATTCTTTGGATGTAGTAAGAGCAGTTAAAGCTTATCTAAAAGCCACTGCTCAGATTCGTAGAACGGATTCTTTGTTTGTTCTGCCGGAAGGCCCCAGAAAGGGTCAGGCAGCATCAAAATCTACTTTAGCCAAGTGGATTCGACAGGTCATAATACAAGCCTATGGCTTGAGAAGTAGACCGCCTCCGTTCAAAGTTAGGGCGCACTCCACGAGAGCAGTTGGAACTTCATGGGCAGTGCATCACCAGGCCTCCCTGGCGCAAATTTGTAAGGCCGCAACATGGTCTTCAGTACACACGTTTACTAGGTTCTACCAGGTGGACGTTAGAAGTCAGGAGGATGTCGCCTTTGGGCGCAGTGTGTTGCAGGCCGCAAAAGATCCTCATGCCTGATGGCGCCCGGCTTATGTATGGTGTATCCCCCCCCTCATGTGGCATTGCTTTGGGACGTCCCACATAGTAATGACTATGCTGCTCTGTGTCCCGTGATGTATGAACAAGAAAGTAGGATTTTTAAAACAGCTTACCTGTAAAATCCTTTTCTTGGAGTACATCACGGGACACAGAGCTCCCACCCCTCTTTTGGGGACACGTATTGCTTTGCTACAAAACTGAGGTACTCCCGGATGGGAGGGGCTTATATAGGGGAGGGTACTTCCTGTTTTGGAAGTTGCCAGTGCCAGCACCTGAAGGTAATTCTATATAACCACATAGTAATGACTATGCTGCTCTGTGTCCCGTGATGTACTCCAAGAAAAGGATTTTACAGGTAAGCTGTTTTAAAAATCCTACTATTGCAATGTGATCAGGTTGTGTAACCATAAAATGTCCATCCACAAATGGAAGCCTGTACAAGGGGAATAGAAGAAAAATCCAGCAGGAGCTACAGAGTATAAAAGAGAAGTGAGGCACCTCCAAGTGTAGCAATATGGTTACATTTAATGAAGGTACAACATTTAGCAACTCACATGGTTGATGATTAAAAGAGGCACATCCAAGTATGCAGGCATCCAGGGCAAAGCTGTCCACATAGACCTTCCTCTGCAACGCCGGCTCTCACCGCTGTCGGTCTGCAATCATGACCGGGAAGACTACCCTGCAGTAGAGCGTTCTGAAAGCGAGGCTTGAAGTGCTTGTGGAGCGCAGCGTGGACAGATGTTGCCGATGGCGGTGCGGAGGATGATTTATGTGGACAGCTTTACCCCGGATGCCTGCATACATAGATGTGCCTGTTTTAATCCTCAACCATGTGAGTTTCTAAATGTTGTACAGTCAGGTCCATAAATATTGGGACATTGACACAATTCTAATCTTTTTGGCTCTATACACCACCACAGTGGATTTGAAATGAAACAATCGAGATGTGCTTTAACTGCAGACTTTCAGCTTTAATTTGAGGGTATTTACATCCAAATCAGGTGAACAGTGTAGGAATTACAACAGTTTGTATATGTGCCTCCCACTTTTTAAGGGACCAAAAGTAATGGGACAGATTAAAAATCAAATCAAACTTTCACTTTTTAATACTTGGTTGAAAATCCTTTGAAGTCAATTACAGCCTGAAGTCTGGAACGCATAGACATCACCAGACGCTGGGTTTCATCCCTAGTTGATGCTCTGTGAGGCCTCTACTGCAACTGTCTTCAGTTCCTGCTTGTTGGGGAATTTACCCTTCAGTTTTGTCTTCAGCAAGTGAAATGCATGCTCAATCGGATTCAGGTCAGGTGATTGACTTAGCCATTGCATAATATTCCACATCTTTCCCTTAAACGCTTTGGTTGCTTTCGCAGTATGCTTCGGGTCATTGTCCATCTGCACTGTGAAGCGCCGTCCAATGAGTTCTGAAGCATTTGGCTGAATATGAGCAGATATTGCCCGAAACACTTCAGAATTCATCCTGCTGCTTTTGTCAGCAGTCACATCATCAATAAATACAAGAGAACCAGTTCCATTGGCAGCCATACATGCCCACGCCATGACACTACCACCACCATGCTTCACTGATAAGGTGGTATGCTTTGGATCATGAGCAGTTCCTTTCCTTCTCCATACTCTTCTCTTCCCATCACTCTGGTACAAGTTGATCTTGGTCTCATCTGTCCATAGGCTGTTGTTCCAGAACTGTGAAGGCTTTTTTAGATGTTTGGCAAACTCTAATCTGGCCTTCCTGTTTTTGAGGCTCACCAATGGTTTACATCTTGTGGTGAACCCTCTGTATTCACTCTGGTGAAGTCTTCTCTTGATTGTTGACTTTGACACACATACCTCCTGGAGAGTGTTCTTGATCTGGCCAACTTTTGTGAAGGGCGTTTTCTTCACCAGCGAAAGAATTCTTCGGTCATCCACCACTGTTGTTTTGCGTGGTCTTCCGGGTCTTTTGGTGTTGCTGAGCTCACTGGTGCGTTCTTTCTTTTTAGGGATGTTCCAAACAGTTGATTTGGCCACACCTAATGTTTTTGCTATCTCTGATGGGTTTGTTTTGTTTTTTCAGCCTGATGGCTTGCTTCACTAATAGTGACAGCTCTTTGGATCTCATATTGAGAGTTGACAGCAACAGATTCCAAATGCAAATAGCGCACTTGAAATGAACTCTGGACCTTTTATCTGCTCCTTGTAAATGGGATAATGAGGGAATAACACACACCTTGCCATGGAACAGCTGAGCAGCCAATTGTCCCATTACTTTTGGTCCCTTAAAAAGTGGGAGGCACATATACAAACTGTTGTAATTCCTACACCGTTCACCTGATTTGGATGTAAATACCCTCAAATTAAAGCTGAAAGTCTGCAGTCAACGCACATCTCATTTGTTTCATTTCAAATCCACTGTGGTGATTTATAGAGCCAAAAAGATTTGAATTGTCGATGTCCCAATATTTATGGACCTGATTGTACCTTCATTAAAGTGGTCGTAGACCCTTACAGACCACTTTCAACTTCAGGTAAGCCTAGATTAAGGCTTACCTGTAGGTGCTGGAAATGGCTCCTAAATCGTGTAGGTTATTTACAATGTCCCCGAGCAATACCGTCTTCTGCGCATGCACCAATGTATTCGGCGCATGCGCACTCTTGAAAGGGCACGCTGTGCCCTTTTCAACCTGGGGTCATGCCGAGACTGGCATCTCCCGCACGCATGCCCGGGAGTGACGTCACGCGACTCTGGCCAGTCACAGAGCCGGAGTTTGCGGCCCCGGAAGGAACAGGGGTGAAAATGGACGCTTCCAGCCAGCGATGAAATCGGGGACATCGCAGGCTTCGGTTTCAGGTAAGTGACACATAATGGACTACTATGCAATGCATAGTAGCCGGGTAGCCCATTATGCTTTACCTTTGCAGGGAAACAAAGAGGAAGTAGAACCCATCAGGGTTTACTTCCTCTTCAAATGTAACCATATTGCTACACTTAGCGGCGCCTCTTTTCTTTCTTTTATACCAAGTTGTGACGTGACGCTACTTTGTATATCAAGACATCACTTGTTAATCTAGTCAAAAGTTATAAAAAAAAAATAGTCTTGCAAAACACTCTCAAACCAAGTTACTCTCCATCCAAGGTTTTACTGTAATAGAAATGTATGCAAAAAAAAAAAAAAAAACAGCAAGTCACAGGTTTTCTTGTGCACTATTACAACCTTCTAGCCACTAGTGTCCAACCAATGATGTCAGTGGTTGATGAGGAGGATGTCGGGTGCCTCTGCAGCGTCCTTGTTTGACCCCCCACCCCTCCCTGTTAGCGCTGGGGTCACATTAACTGAGTGAGGGAGAGAAACTGAGGGAGAAGAGAAACACTGGAATACTAGTCAGTACCAGTGTGAAAAGGTGTGTATTTTGGAAGAATAAATCACCGCTAATGTTGGGTGTCATACGTGTGTGGATGTTGCTGCAATATGTAAAACTATTTGTTTATTTTTTGACACTTTATGATGGGGTGCCTTGAGATAAGCTAGATATCATATGAAGCACCACCCTCTCCTCCTAGGGCAAAGGAGAGGCACCCATGCCACAAGCCCGTGTCCTCTGTTTAGAGGTCAGGCGGCGTATATGTACCTGGGTCCCGCAGCGAGTTGCCTCCTTCCACTGGTTCCCATCTCCAGAATGTAGAGACAAGCCTGTACTTTTCCCTCTCCAATAAAGTCAATGTCCAAACCACTTAAACTCCAACGCTGAGTTTTTTTTATGTCTTTGCTTGATAGGTAGAGAGAGTAAATGAGAGATGATAGTTGAACTAGAGCAGATTCAGGCATAGAACTCCCAGATTTATCACCACTCGGTCCCGAGTGGGCACAGCTCACACGGATAGTCGCTCTATGGTCCTAGCAGCCGGTGTGGAGCTCGAACAAGCAATTTAATCAAAGAGCAGCAGCACTCCACAGGGTCAGTACCCGCTACACATAATTTTAAACAGTGGCTTGACTAAAAAAGGGTTGAGAAACACTGTAAAATGTTAGGCTTCCAGACTCCAGGGTAATATCTTTAAAGGGACATGGAACAGAAGCAGGTGAAGCCCCTTTCATTTCCATGAGTGACCCATTCTCTGCTGCCTTATGCAAATATCGATTCTTAAAACACCACAGGCTCCACGGCGCAGCCTGAATTTTATCAATAATATGTAAAATGCAGATATTTGCTCTCTGTTTTAAAAAAGCCCCCTAAAAAATGTATTGGCCTTGTTCAAACAGGCGTTGAGGCCTGTATACTGTGAATGGGCCATTTTTTCTGAAATCTCCAACCCCCAGGTGCTGCATTCTGGGATCTTATTGAAATCTGTTAGGACTCAGCGGCTGCCTGGGCATGGCTGCACATCCTAATGTGACAAGCGTGCAGATGCGCTGCTCTGAACGCACACTCACCCACAACCAGCACACCTATCGCATTGTTATGGATTTATTCCTGGTCCAATACCAGAATGTATCTTCTATTCTGCCTCTGACCCTAATTCAATGTAGTGTGAGTGCATGCATGCAGAAGTTATCACACTGGCACAGTGTGGGTACGAGCTCTTCCTCAGATCTGCCTTTATTCAAATTATAGCAGCCCCTTTTATAGGCAAAATGACATAAGCAAGCGTCATCACATATGTGTGTGTATATCAGGGGTCTTCAAACTACGGCCCTCCAGCTGTTGCGGAACTACAATTCCCATCATGCCTAGTCATGTCTGTGAATGTCAGAGTTTTGCAATGCCTCATGGGATTTGTAGTTCCGCAACAGCTGGAGGGCCGTAGTTTGAGGATCCCTGGTGTATATGATTGGTCTATTTGTATATCATCCTCTTCCTGTCCAACATCTGTCTCCAGAGACTGAGTGCATTCCAGGATATAGGGGCCATCTTGCATTGGACGGTGGGAGGGGGGAGAAAAAAGGAGCGAGAAGAGAGCACATCTGCTTTTCATCTTGAGTAAGGAAAATTACTAATGAATATATATGTAGCGGGGGTTTACTTTCCCGCCAGTAATTTTAAATTTTTACGGTGACACCAGTGGTGTATCTCCGACGGTCCACCGGGTGGCGCTGTCACTTTAGGCCGACGGACGAGTCATTGCTGGGTCGAATCCTTTTTTGTCTTTCCTCGGCAGCCGTGTGGTGGGGCGGGGAACCCGCTACGCATGCCGGGGGAAGGTATAAAGGGGGCCGGCCATTTTGTCACGGTGTTCGTTGTCCCTGGCACCTTCAGCCTGCGGACGGAGTTCGTGTTTGTCATCTAGGCGGACTAGGCCTAGAGGACCACCGGAGGTAGTGTTCCACCTCAGGCACCTTTAGCCTGGGGTGAAGTACTCAGTTGACGGTCCGGAGCTCAGTGCCCAACACTGAGTTCCTTGAGGGAAGGATCCTAGGGTGCTCCGGAGATGGACGCCTGAATCCGAGGTGGACGTATTGGACCGGGAAGAGCTCCTCATCTGAAGACCCGGTGCAGCATACTGCCGGTGACGGGTGAGCCTCTTGTCGGAGACCGTCCGGAAGGTGAATTCCCTCGTGCGGAGACCATTGCCCACTCTTTGGAGGAGAGTGGAGGAAAGAACTTGTGTCTGGGCCTATATACACATTCACACCTCCTGTTCTGTTTGTAAGCAAGTAAGTCCATGCTGTGTTCGAATAAAGGAGTGTTGGACTTGCAACGGTGTGAGGCTCGTTTCCTGGCAGATGACTCCTGGAGGGAGGACCCGATACACAATGCAGGCCCGAAGGTAAAAAAACTACTGCTAATACCACTTATACATCTGTAGTGGAGGCCTGGCGTAGCAGCCGCACTCCCTTTCCTATCATCATACCCCTAGACCAGAGACATTGCGAGCGAAAACTTTAACAGAGGGGATTGGGTGTGTGGTAACAGGGGGGGGCGACCCCCTGGCTCCGCTATATATATATATATATATATATATATATATATATATATATATATATATATATATCACAATAAGAGGGAACAAATAATAAGAATAATAAAGATATGAAAGAAAATAATATGAGGAGAGAAGGAGAGGGAGACATAGTCATTTTATCAGTTCCACAACAGCATTAGGACAAACTGCTGTGTCCACGTAGCCCCTGCATCCTAATGGATTTTAATTGGGCTGCCTGGAGTTTAGAGGCACCAGAAAAAAACATCCTGTTGACGGTTTATGGGCCTCAGCACCTGTGTGAATGAGGCCTTTTTTTAAAATAGATGCAATGAGAATTGGAGGTGTGGTCTATTAAAAATAATCTAATTTCGGCTGGCTGTTTTTCAATTATTAGAGGTCAGAATTATCACAACTGATCTCACTGACTTATACACTGGCTCAGGTAGACTGTTCTACAAAAAATTTAAGTGAGGATTGGGTATAACCATTACTTCATTTCTGTTATCTCTTGTTTTTTGTTCAAATTTAGAACTATGCAATGGTGGTAATTATCCTTTATTTACCTGGGGTGAAAATTTTTATACATTCAGGCTGGATTCACACTTAATTCGCAGCCAGCTCACAACAGGGGTCCGGTACATCCCTGTTTCAAGGACGATTCAGGCCCAAATTTTTGCCTGAATTCAGACCTGAAACAGAGCCAAAAGACGCACAAGACCCCTGTGCAATCTGCTTCGCAGCCACCCCGGGGATGTGTGAACCGGGTCCATTGAGAGCTGGTCACAGTCTCTTGTCCTGTGAAATGGATGTGGAGAAATCTGCATCCAATTTGCATAAGTGTGAACCCAGCTTAACACTAATTTTAAAAATAGTGACAAAGTTAATGGTTGCCTATAACCTTCCTTCCTTCTCTAAAATGTTTTCTGAGATTGTTGCCACTAAAATTATTTTTACATTTTTCTTGATGTAGGTTGAATACCAGAATGTAACTCGGTCACTCTACTTCGAAATACCAGACACAGTGACTCCTTTTATCCAGATAAACATATCAGAAACTTCATTAAAGGTACAAGAAACATTCACATCAAAATAATTGCAAAAATAATTTCTCTACTTTTGTTGAAGAATTTGGACATAATTGATTTATTAACGCAATAAGCTTAGTTCTAGCTGTGCAGACCTGTTTGTAAAAGTTACTTATTTAAAGCTGAACACATATGCAGATGTGGAGAAGTGCTGGATATAAAAAAAATTACACACGGTACCTTTGTCATCATATGCAGATGTAAAAACAGCAATTCATGTCGTTAAGCATTGATTACACAGGAATAAAATATATATTTTAAAGAGAAGTATGGCCAATGCTTTTTTGTCCATATTTCTGTTCTGGGTCACAGGAGGAGTGTACTTATTTTTGCACACCTGTGACCAAGAATTCATAAAGCCACTCTAGGCTCTGAAAGTATCTTGACTTTAAGGTCAGCATCCACTCAGATGCCTGACTGGCAGTTGGTTTCGTCTTACAGCGTCTCGCTGAGAGGCTGAGCCAGCTGATGCCTCCCCTTCTCCAGACTGGCACTGCAGTGGACGCTGGAGGGGCAGAGCAGTAAAGCGGTGATTGACAGTCACCACTCTCTGTTCAATAAAGGCCAAGAAATGAGCGCTCATCGGTCATGTGATCGCTCAGTTCTCAGTCTTGGACCCAGTGGGCATACTGTCCAATTTTCCTGGTTTCTGTGGGACTGTCCTGAGATTTAAAGTTAGTCCTGGGGTCCCGCAGATCTGGGTTGGAGTCCTGGAGTTATCACACTGGGCTTCACTTATTGGGAGTATCCTGACTGCAGCCAGTAAGGATTTCTGCCAGCAGGACGTCTCGGCTTCTACCTACCAGCTTAAACTTCTTTCCAGTCATTGGTTGCCAGGACCTCTGCTGTCCTGGCAACCGATGACACGCTTTGCTGGTGAGCACTGTGGAGAAAACTACCTCTGTGCAGAGCGGCCCTACCTCCCAGCTCTGCCCCGACTCCTGGCTTCAAGTTGCTCCTGCACATTAAGGGAAGGGCGGGGCAAGGACAAAGGGTAGACAGGTTCCCTGGAGGCAGAGTTCACATGGGAGAAGGAGGGGAGGCATCACATAGTAGCGCCCCCCCCCCACCATGCAGTCTATAGCACGTCGGGCTGTGCTTCCTATAGCACCTCCTGTCCCATCGGCAGCACAAATTATTCCAGGACCCTGTGGAACTGCCCTGTGTTTTCACTCACTGAGCACTCCCCTTTGCTCCTAGTGGCTGTATTCACTAAAGAAAGAGGGACACTGCCCCCTGAGTCTTGGCTCAGCCACACCCCTTCCCCCTCCTGTAGCAGAGAATGCCAGGCGTCTAAACTGAGGTTCAGCACATTCTGTTTTCCTGTGTTGTAATGCAGATGCCTATGGGGGTGGAGAGGTGGCTGCATGGAATGGCTGGGGGTCTGTAGTGCTATGGTGCCTACAGGGAGAGGAGGGGATGTAACACCAACAATGGGACTTACTTTAGTGACAGCAATGATGATTATTTTAGGTACTGATGGCAAAGGTGGAACTTATTTCAGTCAGACAGCAGCCACTTGGCTTACTTTAGATGCAAACAGACTGCAATATCCATCAAACTGTAATGCAAGTATTTCAAGCTCACAGGTCATGATTTAAGGATACCATACACTACACAATCTGATTGTACAATCCTTTTTACCTCTCCCAAGAACTATATAGTGTAAGGGTCTGTTTATTTTATACAAATGCAATGCATTGTTTAGGAGTGGCCTCACATTACATTGTTTTGGTAAGTCTAAGGTCAGGGGTTCACACTAGCTGTGGCAGAGGCTCGCTGTAGGGGGTCCGGTGCGTCCCTGTTTTTCATTTCAGGGACTAACCTTTTTCTGAATTTTTGCCTGAATTCGGACCCGAAACAGAGCCAAAGACGCACAGGATCCTTTTCCAGTGCAGACCCTGTCATGTCTCCTGTCATGTCTCCTGTCATGTCTCCTGTCATGTCTCCTGTCATGTCTCCTGTCATGTCTCCTGTCATGTCTCCTGTCATGTCTCCTGTCATGTCTCCTGTCATGTCTCCTGTCATGTCTCCTGTCATGTCTCCTGTCATGTCTCCTGTCATGTCTCCTGTCATGTCTCCTGTCATGTCTCCTGTCATGTCTCCTGTCATGTCTCCTGTCATGTCTCCTGTCATGTCTCCTGTCATGTCTCCTGTCATGTCTCCTGTCATGTCTCCTGTCATGTCTCCTGTCATGTCTCCTGTCATGTCTCCTGTCATGTCTCCTGTCATGTCTCCTGTCATGTCTCCTGTCATGTCTCCTGTCATGTCTCGAAAAGAGAAGCCACCAATAAGGCTGCAATGTCTAGTAGAGCGTTGTGAACAGGCCCGTGACAAGTTGGGGGGGGGGCGGTGGGGGTCAAGAGGGGCAGCTGCCCTGGTCACTGGTATTATGTAATTGAGGGGGTCGATGCAATGAGAGTTCCTGATGCTACAAGCTAACAGGAGTAGTGACAGCAACCTCACTACTCCTGTCAGCTTAGCGCAGAAAGTGACAGGCCAAATCTATAGAGGAGGAGAGAGCCTGGAGTGGGCTGTGTTCTTTCTCCCCTCCAGCTCCACACTAATGCCACTCAAGAGCTCCCAATCAAGAGGGTCAGATTGGGTTTGTTTACCCGCCCCCATCCTATCCCAGCAAAGAATGTGGGTGGGGGGTGGGTAAAATAACTCAATAAAATCCTGATGTGAGAGCCAATGCCATCCCTAGTGTGCATCCCTAGTGCCAAGATCCTGTGCCTGTCAAAAGTATTGCAATGCTGCTTCCCTAGGCTCCTCCCTAACTGTGACCTGTCAAGATGAGGAGTCTGAGAGACAGCCTGCAAGATGAGGAGGTGGTAGGAGGCAGACTTGCATCTGAGGTCTGTGTGTTGGAGGAGAGGATTGTGCTCGGGACCTTGGGGTGTGGGCAGTGTAAAAAACATTTGTGCTGGGTTGTCAAGTCTCTGATGTGAGGCCGAGTAGCAGAGTTGGCACCCCTTACGGCCGAGTGCAGCACAGTCCTGAAGATGACACAGGGGGTGTGGTGCCCACAGAAGCACGGGTTGCCTGGTAGGTAGTGCTGGTTGCCAGGAACTTGGTAGGACAGGCAGACTGCAGGACAGCAGGCGTGCTTTGGAGGTCCAAAGGTTAAGGACCAGTGGAATGTTCCGATAGCAGAGTCAGAAGCCAGGCCAGGGGGTCAAACACAGCAAGACAGTCTGAGAACACAGCACAGTCTTAGCACAGAAGACAAGGTAAGCGGAGTCCGTTAGCCAGGCCGGGGTCAGGTATACGCCAGGAAGTCAACGGGAGCAGGTCAGGCAAGCTGGGTTTGGTACACAGGAGAGCAGACAGGCAGGAGATGCAAGACACAGGAACACAGGAGAAGCTGACGATAATCCAGCAAAGGCAGACACTAGCAGACTTCCTTATATAGGCCCATGTGACCTGCTTGTAGAGATGCTGGGTCCTAAAGTCCTCCTCCTGCCAGAGATGCTGGGTCCTAAAGTCCTCCTCCTGCCAGAGATGCTGGGTCCTAAAGTCCTTCTCCTGCCAGAGATGCTGGGTCCTAAAGTCCTTCTCCCGCTGTTGGTTCCCTGACATGGGGATATGGGTGTGCTAGTAAGGGGAAGAGGACTAGTGCTAGGAAGGAGGATTTTTGCTGAGAGGACATTTGAGGGGTGGCGGAAGTAAGATTTCTTCTAGGATAAGGTGATCAGATTTTTAAAATGAAATCCGGGGACATATTTTTTTTTTTACTAGTAATGGCAGCAATCAGTGACTCTCTGCCCGTCGCCGCTGCCCGCCTCCTAGCCTGTCAAGTCTTACTCTCCGGGCCCCGGCTATTACTGGGTGTGGAGCAGAGGAAGATCACTCTGCCAGGGAAGGCTAGGAGATAAGTAAGCAAGCAGGCGACTGACCGGTACTTGAGCCAAGGCAGAAGAACATGTGAGCGGAGCTGAATGGTCATGCACCCGAAACTGAAGAAATATTCCCTCCGCTCCGACCAGCGCAGGAGTGATTTGGGGGTATTTGTGCTGGGAATCGTTCTTGGGGAACTGTGGGGAGGGGATTTGTTCTGGGAGGGGGAATTTAGGAGGTGACAGGGTAAGATTTGTTATAGGATACATTTGAGGGGGATTGGTTCTAAGGTTTTTTTTTGCTAGAAAGGTTGATTGGGGGGGGGGGGGTGTGCTGGAGAGGGGATGGGGGAAAATAATTTGTGCTAGGAGAGGGGATTTGGGGGGTTGTGTTAGGTGGGATTGCAGGGAAGGGATTTGTACTGGGAGGGGAAATTTGAGGGGGCAGCGGAGAGTTCTAGGATGGGATATTTAGGGGCACGTGCTAGGAGGGGGTGATTTGGAGGGGATTGCGCTGAGGGGTGGGGGAAAGAGCATTTTAGTTAGGAGGAAGGATTTGTTTGTTTTTTTGCTAGAATGGGTGGTTTGGGAGAGGATTTGGGTACATTATTGGGGCAGAGAATTTCTGCTAATAGGGACGATGGGGGGGTGCGAGGGGGTGGGAGATTTGTTCCAGGAGGGGGGGATTTCAGCGGTTGGAGGATGGTGAATTCTTGTCCAGGGAAAATGTTGGCCTGCAAAAAGAAATCTATGCTTTGGGGGGGTGGGTTGCTGACATTGCATATATTTCTAATTTCTCATATATTTGGGTGGGGGATGTAGTTTGGCATCTTCAACCTGGGCGCTAGATGACCTTGTCCGGGCACTGTTTGTGAATCTCAGAGCTGTTTAAATATAAACTTTTTAAACCCTTTGGCAATTAAATAGCTTACTTTTATGTATTTTACAGTTTTCTCAGTGTTTTCCTGGAGTTCAGTTTTAGGCTCCATGTACACAGAAGCTCAAAAACGGTCGTTTTGAACGCTAGATTTCTGGCAGAAAAAGCTGCTTTAAAATATAGCTTTTATCAGCGGTTTTTGCTAGCGTTTATTAGCGTTTTTCAGTTGGCTTTTTTTTTCTTTTTTTTTTTCAATGGATCAAAAAATGCAAAAAAAGCTGGCGACCTACGTTTTTTAGCGTTTATTAGCGTTTTTCAGTGTTTTGCGTTTTTCAGCGTTTTGCGTTTTTCCCGCCGAAAAACGGCACTTTGAACGCGAATTTCTTGCGTTCAGAAAAAAGCCCATTAACTCCACAGCTCATTAATGCTAAAAAACACTATGTGTACATGAACACATAGGCTAACATAGAGTGCAGTTAATGGGCTTTTTAAAAAACGCCAATAAACTGCAGTTTATCAGCTTCAGTGTACATGAAGCCTAAGGAAATCAACCACAATCACTGACAATGTATTGATATTTATAATTATATTATTGTGGCAGCACTGGTGTTGCTAAGCTTGGAGAACAGTTTTCCTGTCCATGGCTAGAATAGTGCTAATTATTATACCTATATAAATAAACCTTCTTTGTGGCATTTATCAACTTCTCCTGCCTTGTGCTGGTTGGGACCCAGTGTCTCTTGCTGCGTACACACGATCGGAAATTCCGACAACAAAACCGTGGATTTTTTTCCAACGGAATGTTGGCTCAAACTTGTGTTGCATACACACGGTCAAACAAATCTTGTCGGAAATTCCAAACGTCAAGAACACGGTGACGTACAAGACATACGACGAGCCGAGATCAATGAAGTTCAATAGGCAGTTTGGTTCTTCTGCTTGATTCTGAACATGCGTGGTTTTTTGAGCGTCGGAATTGCATACGGACGATCTGAAAATTTGAGAACCAGCTCTCAAATTTTTGTTGTCGGAAATTCTGACAGCAAATGTCCGACACACACGCATACACACGGTCGGAATTTCCGAGCAAAAGCTCACATCGAACATTTGTTGTCGGAATTTCCGATTGCGTGTGCGCGGCATTTGTGTGAAAAAGCTGCTGCAGATCTGTGCTGGACATAAAGACAACAAGAACAGTCAATAAATAGGAATAACACATATTGCTGCACACAGCAACACTCTAATACACACTGGTTAGCAATTTCTGTCTCTTCCATAAAACCTAATCACATTACAACCCATTATTCAGTTTTCAAGTGTTGCACAAAATGCTTCTGGTTACTAATACTCACATCCCATGTGAAATTCAAAGGCAAATATTAATTTGTTTTATCATTTATTATAAATCTTTTTTTTTTTTATTCTAATTTTTCTTCAGAATAATATCTCAAGCCCTACCAGTAGCCTGAGCAGTAACCCAAGCTCTATCTCTTACAGAATCATTCTTATATTGTCTTTTTCATGCTCCTTTGTAACCAGGGTTCCACCCAAAAATGGAACTTTCGCTTTTCGGAACCCCCCCTCTGGTGTCAAATTTAGCACCTTTCAAGGGGGAGGGGGGTGCAGATACCTGTATAATACAGGTATTTGCACCCACTTCCGGGCAGAGACTCCCACAGGAGTCACTTAACTTACCCCCCCCCCCGCTGCCTTCTGGGAAACACACTGGTCCCAGGAGATGGTGGGGACCACTGGGAGCGTGCCGCGCTATTTGCGCATGAGCAGTAGGGAACCGGGTAGTGAAGCTGCCACTCTTCACTTCCTGATTCCCTCACCGAGGATGGTGTCGGGGGAAGCCGAGAGACGAGCGATTGCTCGCCTTCGGCTGCCGACATTGCTGGACTCCAGGACAGGTAAGTGTCCATTTATTAAAAGTCAGCAGCTGCAGTATTTGTAGCTGCTGGCTTTTAATATTTTTTTTGTTTGCGGGACCTCCGCTTTAAGTGATAACAGGTCATAGTTATCAGACTAGCAGTGCATTTGCGTGCAGTTTTAAAATAATGACTGCATAACATGGAAGGTCTCTCAATACCGTTCTAATAAGGAACTCCACTTTTAAGAGATTATTAATTTAATATTTTATGTTTCAAATATATTAGAGGGTATGTCGAGCCATAATTTTTTGATATTTTTTTTTTTTTTAGGAAAGGATTAAAACCCTAATCATGTTATTGTTTGAAGCTGGTGTCAAATTGATGAAATATCCTTTTACAAAAGGATGCCCTCTACTAAACTCTGACAGTAGTCACCAAACCAAGAGTCCCCTTTGGAAGATTTAGAGCCCATTCAGACTAGAATGCAATTCCGACATTCTGTTCTGTTTTTCCACATCACATTCCAATCACACCGCCCTTGCAATCTGTAGTGGGTGTCATTGCAAAGTTAATGATACCCCAAAAGCTGGTTGCTAAAGCAGTGTGTTTGCCCGCACCAGATCATACATAAGTACAATACGATCCAGTTACTTATTTCCAAAAGTAATGCAGTGCAAAATCGCACTGCACAGAACTGCATGCGACTCGCACAGGAACATGCACATGGAATTCCTAGTCTGAACGGGCACTACTTCACCTATTGTTCTGGTAACAACTCAAAATGTTTGGATTTGCCCTCGTGTTCTGTCTCTGTGAAAACTGTCCCGAACTAATCGAGTGAAGGAATCTCCCAAGTGGGGGACACAGACAGTAATAAACTCTACTACTATCAAAAGCTAAAAAGCTTAAAGATGGACTCAATTTTATAGTAAACACATCATGAGAAGTCTATGATGCTGCTTTCTTTTTCGTACATCACGGGACACAGAGCGACATAGTCATTACTAATGGGTTATATAGTTTAACTTCAGGTGCTGGCACTGGCAACTTCCAAACCGGAAGTACCCTCCCCTATATAAGCCCCTCCCATCCGGGAGCACCTCAGTTTTTTTTGCCAGTGTCTAAGGTGTTGGCCAAAGAGTAACATGTGTTTTCACTGGGCTTGCGTACAGGTTCTTTTGGGCCTTAGTAAGCTGTTCCGGATCCTACCAAAAAAGCTTCATAGCTAAACGGTCGGTACCCGGGCCTTGCAGCAGAAGAGCAAGGTTTTGCCTGTAATGCCTCTCTTAGGAGGGCTGGACCTTGGGATCCAGAGCTCTGGTCATACCCACGACCAAGATGTTGTCTGTGCAGGGTGCTATACAGGTCCAGGGGAGTGGAATCCTTGGGAACCCGGTCCCTGAAGGTTTAATTACAATGCCTGCCGTGATAGGTGAAGTTTGGGCTTCTGTGGACCAAACCGAGTCCTGCGGCGGGGATCAGGTAAGTGGGGGCCCCCAGGAACTTGGTTCTATTGGGGGACCCCCAAGCCTAATTTGTCTTTCTGTCTGTTACCTAACGGTATTCCCGCTAATATCTGTGTATGCCTGTAACTACTGAAAATGTAAAATTTTAATAGTAGTCAAGAAAAAAAAAAGAGGACCGCGGTACCTGTGTTAAACCACTAGAGGCCACTGTGGTCTATTTTTCTTGTCATGTGGATCTTTGGTTTTCTCAAGTCAAAAGATCCAGGCAGTTGGTAAGTTTCTCTGTGGGAATCCACTTCCTCTGCCCTGTTGCTGCGCTCATCCACCGCACAGGCCCTCCGGCAAAAAGGGCCCTGGCTCCTAGTCCCTGTTTGATTATCGAAAAGGGCGCCAATGGCGCACGGGCGGGCGCGTGCACGCGCCGCCTATGAAAAAAAAGGGGCGGGGCGGGTGGATGACGCTCGATGCGCGCCACGGCGCTTCTGCGCATGTGCAGGCGTCCCAGCTTGTATAAAGACACAGTACAAGTGTCAGCTGGATGCAAACAGAGCTAGCAACAAACAGTGGCACACAGAGGCGGTTGATGCAGGCATCCCCATAGAAAGGCACTTTAGTGGACACCAGTTGGTATATAGCAGCAACTGTGTTAGACTATTACCAGCAAAATTGGTGTATGACGACGGGAATACCTCAGCTTTGTGCTTAAAGGATATGTCGTCCAGACGCTCCGGAAAGAAGTCTTCCAGGAAGCCAAAGGGGTCTCCATCGGGCTCTGAGGATATTGGGCATGCTTGTACTGCACCAATCTCCCCTGAGAATTCAGAGGTCAGTAGCCGTAGAAACCCCGCAGGAGTGCCTGGTGCTGCGGCTGTCCCCAGTCCACCTGCTCCTGTATATATAACAGAGGAGGTTTTATCCTCAACTCTGGGAGGATTGGAAGAGAGATTAACAGCATTGATCGCTGCTTCCCTGTCACAGGGAAAGCGCGTCCGATCTCAGTCTCCTCCTTCAGAGTGCCTGTTAGTGGAGGAACAGCCCCACACAGAGATCGACCTACCTGAAGGGGATCAGGATGAGGTTGATTCAGTTATGGAGGAATCAACAGTGGAAGAACCTTTCTCAGCATCTCAGGCTGAAAGATTATGGGTTCAGTCTCTGACTAACATGGCCCGATCAGCATTTAAAATGCCTCTGGCGGAACCACCAACCACTACGGTTTCCTCGCTGGGGTCGCTAAAAGCTCCCCAGGCTGTCTGTTCCTTCCCAATCCACCCTTTATTAGAAGGGCTTATTTACCAGGATTGGGAGCATCCTGATAAAATATTTGCTCCCCCCAAGAGATTTCCGGTGATCTATCCCATGGAGGATAAGTTCATAAAAAAATGGAGGGTCCCTACAGTGGACGCAGCCATCTCTTCTGTGAACAAATCACTGACATGTCCAGTAGATAATGTTCCAATGTTCAAGGACCCAATAGATAAAAAAATTGTAGTCTTTACTAAAATCTGCTTTCTCTACAGCAAGCATGGTGACACAACCTGCGGTAGCAGCGATTGGAGTCTGCCAAGCAGTGAAAGATCAGTTGAAACAAGTCTTAAGGGACTTACCAGATCAGCAGGCTCTTGCCCTAGCTGACCTGCCTAGAGCCTTGTGTTTTGCGGTGGACGCCATAAAGGATACAATCCAACAGGCCTCCCGCTTTACGCTGTCTGTAGTACATATGCGTAGGCTTCTGTGGCTCAAAAACTGGTCTGCTGAAGCTCCCTGTAAGAAACTGCTGGTTAGCTTCCCATTTCATGGAGAACGCTTATTTGGAGAAGATCTGGACAAATATATCCAGAAAATTTCTGCCGATAAAAGTTCACTCTTACCGGTTAAGAACAAAAGTAGAAGTCCTTCTTTTAAGAGGCCTACTTCTCCAGTCCCGGGCACATCGGCTGTGAAGCAGTTCCGACGGCCTCCGCGGTCAAATTCAGGGGGCAGAAATCAGGGACAGTCACAGGGTAGCAAGAAGCCCTGGATCAAGAGAGGTACAAAACCTCCCCCCAAGTCATGAAGCATTGCCCCCACTCAATCGGGTGGGGGGAAGGCTTCAGTTGTTCACAGAGACCTGGCGGGACACCATCAGAGACAGATGGGTGCTCTCCGCAGTAAGTCTGGGATACAAGCTGGAGTTAAAAGGCACTCCTCCTGCCCAATTTATGAGGTCAAACGTGCCAAGAGATCCCCAGAAGAGAGGATCCCTCCTTCTGGCACTAGAACAACTATTGCTCCAAGGTGTAATCATGAAGGTTCCCCTGGAAGAAAGTGGATTCGGGTTTTACTCGAACCTTTTCACAGTCCCCAAACCAAATGGGGACGTGAGGCCCATATTAAATCTAAAAGGGCTAAACAAGTTCCTAAATATCAGGACTTTTCGGATGGAGTCGATCCGATCGGTGGCCACCGCCCTACAAGGGCAGGAATGGTTAGCCTCGATCGACATAAGGGATGCTTATCTGCATATTCCCATCTTTCCGGCCCACCAGAAATTTCTACGCTTTGCAGTAGAAGGGCGCCATTTTCAGTTCAGAGCCTTACCTTTCGGTCTGGCCACAGCACCACGAGTGTTCACAAAGGTTCTGGCCCCACTATTGGCCAATCTAAGAACACAAGGTGTAACGATAATGGCATATCTAGACGACCTGCTACTAATAGACCACTCAGTGGAAAAGCTGGAAGTAGCTATTCACAAGACAATCAAGTATCTGGAATATCACGGTTGGATTATCAACCGGGACAAGTCAGCTCTAAGACCAGTCAAAAGTCTGGAATACTTAGGGCTAAGGCTGGATTCAAATCAGAGAAAGATTTTCTTACCTCCAGAGAAGGTGTCGTCTTTAAAAGATTTGACCCACTTAGTGGGTACAAAAAGAAAACGATCCATACGCCTGTGCATGAGGCTGCTGGGAAAAATGGTGGCTTCATTCGAAGCGGTACCCTACGGTCAATTCCATTCAAGGAATTTGCAAAGGGCCATACTGTCAGCCTGGAACAAAAAAGTTCAGGCTTTAGACTTACCAATGTCCCTGTCCCCTTCCGTTCGCAAGAGCCTCCATTGGTGGTTGGTGCCCCAGAATCTGGAAAAAGGGAAACCCTTCAGTCCGGTTTCTTGGAAGGTGGTCACTACAGATGCCAGCCTCATAGGCTGGGGGGCAGTACTGGAGCAATGGTCTCTCCAGGGCAAGTGGTCAGAAGCAGAAAAGGCCCTGCCCATCAATCTCTTAGAGATACGAGCAGCCTGGTATGCCCTAGTAGCATGGACATCCAAACTCCAAGGGTCCCCTGTCAGAATTCAATCAGACAATGCCACAGCAGTGGCATATATCAATCACCAGGGTGGCACCAGGAGTCGTGCAGCCCAGAGGGAAGCAAATTGCATCCTGGAGTGGGCAGAAAAATATGTCCCAGCCATATCTGCGGTTTTCATCCCAGGAGTGGAAAATTGGAGAGCGGACTTTTTAAGTCGCCAACAATTATGCCCGGGGGAATTGTCTCTTCACCCCGAGGTTTTCCAGGCAATATGCCAGCGGTGGGGAACACCGGATGTAGATCTGCTAGCATCCAGATTCAACGCAAAGGTGGACAGATTTGTGTCTCGCACAAGGGATCCCCTAGCTTGCGGCTCGGATGCCCTAGTGTTCCCTTGGGATCAGTTCAAGCTGATATATGCATTCCCACCGCCACAATTGTTACTGCGATTACTCCGCAGAATCAGGGTAGAAAAGAAACCAGTGATTCTGGTGGCTCCAGCGTGGCCCCGAAGGGCATGGTACGCAGAGATTGTAAAAATGTCAGTGAGGAGTCCTTGGACCCTCCTACATCGTCCGGACCTGCTGTCGCAAGGACCGATATACCACCCTTCCTTACCAGCCCTAGGTTTGACGGCCTGGCTATTGAAGCCCACATTCTGAAAAAGAGAGGGCTCTCTAATTCTGTGGTATCTACCATGATCAATGCCAGGAAGCCGGTATCCAGGCAGATCTATTATAGGATCTGGAAAGCGTACATTACGTGGTGTGAGGCCAAGAAATGGCATCCACGTAAGTATGTGATAGGGAGGATTTTGTACTTCCTACAGTGGGCTGTAGATAGGAAGCTGGCCTTGAGTACTATCAAGGGTCAGATTTCGGCCTTGTCAATATTTTTTCAAAGGCCCTTGGCTTCGCATTCACTAGTCAAAGCTTTCATACAAGGAGTGATGCGTATTAGCCCTCCGGTTAGTATTCCCATATGTCCATGGGACTTAAACCTGGTTCTGTCGGTTCTACAGAAACAACCGTTTGAACCATTGCAACACATTTCCTTGGTTCTTCTCACCAGGAAATTGATTTTCTTAGTAGCCATTTGTTCGGCTAAAAGAGTATCGGAATTAGCCGCCTTGTCCTGTAAGGAGCCATATCTGGTTGTCCATAAGGACAGAGTAGTATTACGTCCTCATCCAGCCTTTCTTCCCAAGGTGGTATCGAGGTTTCATTTGAACCAAGATGTGGTTCTTCCTTCTTTTTTCCCCAAACCTAGCTCGGTAGAGGAAAAGTTATTACATTCTTTGGATGTAGTAAGAGCAGTTAAAGCTTATCTAAAAGCCACTGCTCAGATTCGCAGAACGGATACTTTGTTTATTCTGCCGGAAGGCCCTAGAAGGGGTCAGGCAGCATCAAAATCTACTTTAGCCAAGTGGATTCGACAGGTCATAATACAAGCCTATGGCTTGAGAAAGAGACCGCCTCCATTCAAAGTTAGGGCGCACTCCACAAGAGCAGTTGGAACTTCATGGGCAGTGCATCACCAGGCCTCCCTGGCTCAAGTATGTAAGGCCGCAACATGGTCTTCGGTACACACGTTTACTAGATTCTACCAGGTAGACGTTAGAAGTCAGGAGGATGTCGCCTTTGGGCGCAGTGTGTTGCAGGCCGCAAAAGATCCTCATGCCTGATGGCGCCCAGCTTATGTATCCCTCCCCTCATTTGGCATTGCTTTGGGACGTCCCATTAGTAAGGACTAACTCGCTCTGTGTCCCGTGATGTACGAAAAAGAAAAAGGGATTTTTATAACAGCTTACCTGTAAAATCCTTTTCTTGGAGTACATCACGGGACACAGAGCTCCCACCCCTCTTTTTGGGACACTCATTGCTTTGCTACAAAACTGAGGTGCTCCCGGATGGGAGGGGCTTATATAGGGGAGGGTACTTCCGGTTTGGAAGTTGCCAGTGCCAGCACCTGAAGGTAAACTATATAACCCATTAGTAATGACTAAGTCGCTCTGTGTCCCGTGATGTACTCCAAGAAAAGGATTTTACAGGTAAGCTGTTATAAAAATCCCTTTTTTGTTGGTCTTCTTTTGAAATGCTAGTTGCTTGGCTGCTATGGTAAATCACTGATTTCAGCACCTTCTAAATATATATATTTTTTTTCATACAGGTTGGGACACCTTTTCATTTACAAGCCAATACATATCCAAAAGCTGAAAGTGTTTATTATGTGGTATGTAAAATTTTTAAATATTTTGGTCAACTTCTTGCTTTCAGTGGCTTTGGTTATTAAAATGTGCAAACATTTTTCAGATTGTGACATGTCTTGATCTAGCACAATTTAAATTGTTTTAACAGTTATAACTATGTTATACAGCAGGAGTTTTCTTCCATATTTTCGTGATAATAGCTTTGAATGAAACAGCATAGCTAAGTGGAATTGACACTTCCTTGTGGCATTCTACATCTTCTGAATGAGCTAAGGTTAGCCATAGTACAGAAATGTGCTATTTGAGCTTAAGTGGTATTAGATGTTTTAAAATGCATGTCTGGGCAAAAAAATAAAAACAAACTAAAAACATATTCATAACATTGTTGCAATACATGCATTTTTTCCTGTGTTTTATTCCCTTAAAGCAGGGGTGGGCAACCTTTAGGAGATGGAGATCTACCTGGACAACAATGAAGAGATCAAAGATCACCGGGGTGCAGCGCCCCCCCCTTTAAAAAAAAAAAAAGGTTAAAGTGGTTGTATATACCCAATGAAGTGAGTGAATAGCCTCAGATACGCAGAGATGAAACAAATCCTCCTACATAATTTTTACTTGTTTATCTGCAGTCTTCTCTCCCTACATCTCTTCAAAAGTGCAGAATCGGGTAAAAATCCTTCTCCATCTGTTAGTACCACAAAGGAGGGGGCAGAGAGCTGCAGTTAGTGTGTGAGAGTTGATTGGAGGAAAGGTACACACCCCCTTCACACAGCACACAGGAGCGAAGGAACAATACAGATCTGTGTTCTGAATAGACAAGCTGTGTGCTGAGCTTCCTCCCCTGTCACAAATATATCTCATGTGTCATGAAAACTTCTCAGGAGTGATACATGCTGATAACAGAGGAACGAAGCACCAGAGAGAAATTACACTTAGAGCTTTGGAGAGAGATAAATTAACATTACAGATAATGTGCTTTGTTCAGATTTCATGACTGAGGTTTACAACCACTTTAACTAGCAAGCCCCCAATAAAAAGACGACATGAAGAAGAAGACGGCCTAGAAAAATCTACTAAAACTAATGTCACTGTAAAATATAAACTCAGCCTACCTTAAACGTTAGCTTCAGTGAGAAACTCGGCATTCACCTTCATGCACAATTCTTTTAGTTTCTGAGGAGTAATTGGTCACCCCCACAAGTCCGATGCTTAAGTTCATTATGAAAGCAGAACATCTGGTGCTGCAGGTTGATTTTACTAGTTTTAAGCCTGGTTATCTGCTCTGATTTCTGGCCAGTGTAAGTAGTAGGTTGGGCTGCGTACAGAGGTCAGTAGGATGTAGGGCAGTGTACAAAGTTCAATAGGATGTGGGGCAGTGTACAGAGGTCAGTAGTAGGTAGGGCAACGTGCAGGGATCAGTAGGATGTAGGTTAATATAAAGAGGTCAGTAGGATGTAGGGCAGTGTGCAGGGGTCAGTAGGATGTAGGGCAGTGTACAGAGGTCAGTAGTAGGTAGGGCAACGTGCAGGGATCAGTAGGATGTAGGTTAATATAAAGAGGTCAGTAGGATGTAGGGCAGTGTGCAGGGGTTAGTAGGATGTAGGGCAGTGTACAGGGGTCAGTAGGATGTAGGGCAGTGTACAGAGGTCATTAGTATGTAGGGCTAAGGTCAGGAGGGCAAGGTATAGGGGTGGTCAGGAGGGTATGGTACTGGAGGGTCAGGAGGGTATGGTACTGGGAAATTAGGAGGGGACAGTAGGGATCAAGAATGGTTAGGGTGTCAAGAGTCAGGAGGGGGATGCTTCTGCAGCTTAGGATAGGGTGAATGTGCGCCTGCGCCGCTCTGGGGGGAAAAGACAGGTAGATTGAAAACACCTCCCAGTGTTGCCGACCCAGTCACTTGTCGGGAGTCAATGGATGGCTCGCAAATGACAGATTGCAGACTCCCACTTTAAATTCACGGCAAGTACAGAAAAATAACTGATCTACCAGAAATCCAGTGGGTTTTGACATGTTTGGGCTGAAAACACAGAGCCTCTGCTGCACTAAAATCCCAAGTAACGTTGTCAGCCCTACCGGTTGCTGAGCTACATAACTCTGCATGTCCCTTCCACCTCTCTGTCCTAATAAAATCACTCAGTATGTTCTAAAAGTTGATGTAGATATGTTTGGGTGCTCAATTTGTTCTTGTATATCTGGATAACATTATTATTTTCTTCAAGAGCTTTGAGGAACATAATAAACTCCTAGACCAAATCTTCACACAATTGGCACAGTATGGACTGAAACTATAACCTACCAAATGCCATCTCATGCAGGCTCGCAGACAAAATCCGGTTCCTGTTGTGGAGACTGAAGGTGTGTAACTGGACTCAACCAAAGTTCATGCTATGAGAGACTGGCTGATCCCAAAGGCAGATACTGAGCTTTGTTCTTTCTTGGGACTGGTGGGGCACAATCGGAAGTTTATTCCTCAATTCTCCGGAATTGCCGCACCCCTTACACAGCAACTTTGTGGACATTCTTCTCAACAAAAGGGCAAGCTGTCCCCTTCCATACAAACTCAATGGCAAAACGCTCACAAAGAAATATGAAATGCTTAAAGAGCAGCTATTGACTGCTCCCTTCCTGGCTTATGCCAGCTACTCTAAATACATCCGGGTATACACTGATGGCAGTTGCCAAGAATCAGGGCCAAGGACATAGACTAGAGCCTAAATTAATCTGAAAGTGCCCTCGTACAGCGTAGACAGGAGTTCCAGCTGGTGGCTGAGAAACATTCCCTTGATGAATGAGCGACCCTGCAGCAACATGATCCTGACATCGGAAAGACATGGAGGTTTCTCTCCAGGGATCATTCACTCATGTATCGAGAGCAAGTAAGGCTTTTAGCCACAGTTAGACATTTACTTTGATAGTGAGTTCACCTGAGTTTTAGCCATCTCAAAACCTCTGTACGTATATAAAAGGACTCATATTGAGGTAGTTTTACCAGGATCATGGTTGCAGCCACAACCCTGTACCTTTTTTTTTTTTTTTTTTTTTTTCAGCTGCCGATTCTCTTTCTTGTAAAAGTGATCTGAGTAGTTATACAGCAGTTTGATCAGTTTAACAGGTGGCGGACGGGGTTTCCCCTCCTGCTGCCACTCCCCTTAACTGGACTCTCCTGTCCCATAGGGACTGGTCAGATCGCATTTACTATGAAAAGTAGAAGAAACTTTACTAGTTATGGGCTCGGCGTGTTCGGATCGAACCTGCCAGGAAGCCATCACGGCACACTGCCAGTCATAGGCAGTGAGGCATTTCACCGACCGGCAGCTGCACATACACACGCTGCCTATGATTGGCAGTGTGCAGTGACGGCTTCCTGGTGGGTTACATCTGAACATGCCCAAGCCCATTCTTACTCCTTGCCCCCTTCTGTGACATCAGAAGCCAAAAGCATTTCATCATTTGCTGCTTTGGAGGCCAGAAGAGAGATATGGGGCCTAATAGACCCCAAATCTTTCCAAAAAGAGGACCTGTCACATCCCATGCTCATGCAAGGGATGTTGTTTATCCCTAGTAACAGCAATAAAGTTGATCCAAATTAAAAAATGAACAGGTACACATGCAAACATTCTCTTAAGTCCCCCACACATATGTAAACAGCAATCGCTCCACACATGTGAGGTATCGCCACAAACATGAGAGTGAGAGCAATAATTCTAGCATCAGTCCTGTGTAACTCTAAACTGGTAACCTGTAAAGGCTCTTAAAGCGTAAGTAAACCCATCCATAAAACTGTTTCATTTCCGGCACGTGGCAGAAATGTAACACTTCCATTGGTTGTGCGCTCAACTAGGGTTGAGCGAACCCGAACTGTAAAATTCGGGTTCGTACCGGACTTTTGGATTTTTGGTACCCGAACCTGAACAATGTACTGTATGTTCGGGTTCGGTGTTCGGCAATGTAATGGCACATTTTAAAAAGCTGCAGGGCCTCTAATCAACAGTTGTTTAACTTGTGTGCCCTTAGAAGCCATCACAGCCATGCCTACTAATGGCATGGCTGTGATTGGCCAGTGCAGCATGTGACCCAGTCTCTATATAAGCTAGAGACACATAGCACAATACGTCACTCTGCTTCAGTTAGTGTAGGGAAAGGTTGCTACTGCTTTGAGGGAGAGCATTAGATAGGAGTCCTGATTCAGAAATCAAATTACTCAGCGATCTACCTTGCTTTTGTTGTGTGGGTGCAGTGCACAATCTTTTTATCCTGCCCTGAGCCCAGTGCCAGAGAAAAGATAACTTTTATCCGTCTGTTAGTTAGGTTGGCTTCAGCGGGCATTTTATGCAAGCTCAGTGCACCAGCACTGCATATGTTACTGTGAGATACACCCTTTAGATGCTGTTCTCCTATTCTGCTATTCCAAAAAAAATAAAAAATTTAGGGCCAAAAAATATTTTTGGTGCATTTTCTGCATATCTGTACGTGTGAGATACACACTTTAGATACTGTTCTCCTTTTCTGATCTTCAAAAAACATCCATTTAGGGCAAGATCCTAAATTTGAGAAATATGAGGAGACCGTCAAATAAGGGACATGGCCCCGGTCGTGGTGCTTCTGGTGGAGCTCCTTTTGCAGAGAGAGGACGTGGTCGATCTGTGCCAGCTACACGCACAAGTGAAACGCCTTCCTCAGGTGAGAGTAGGCGACACCTCCTGCAGCGGTATTTGGTCGGGCCTAATGCGGCTCTACGAATGTTGAGGCCAGGACAAGTACAGGCGATAGTAGATTGGGTTGCTGACAGTGCCTCCAGTTCCTTCACATTGTCTCCCACCCACTCTTCTGATGAAAGATCAGAGTTGGCACCTGCAGCCGATGTCCATCAGTCTTCCACCTCACCCCCTTGCAAATCAGCCAAGTAGTCTGAGCCCCAAGTCATGCAGCAGTCTCTTCTGCTTTTCGATGACTCTGTTAGCAGGGTTTCCCAGGGCCATCCACCTAGCCCTGCCCCAGAAGTGGAAGAGATTGAGTGCACCGATGCCCAACCACTTATGTTTCAAGATGAGTACATGGGAGGACCTTCACACGTCTCGAATGATGAAGAAACACAGGTGCCAACTGCTGCTGCTTTCGCAATTGTGCAGACCGACAAGGAGGGCAGGGGTGAAGATGTGGAGGACGATGAGGTCCTCGACCCCACATGGAATCAACGTCATGCAGGGGTGTACCCTAATTTCAATTTTTTTTAATTAAAAACAAAAACCACTGTTGGCTACCTCGTCCTCCTCCACTGCCGCTACCACCTACACTACCACATCCACCGCCACCTCAGCCTCCTACTACATATGAAGCTCGTCCTCCTAGGTCAAGATTATTATTTTTTATTTTTATGTATTTTGTTATTTTACGTTATTTCCCTATCCACATTTGTTTGCAGAGCACTTGCCATGCTCTTAACACTTTGCTGCCATTTGCATTTACTTTTTTAGAGCCATTTTCGTCCTCCAAAGTTTGGGTCCCCATTGACTTCAATGGGGTTTGGGGTCAAGTTCGGGTCCCGAACTCAAACTTTTTTCCGAAGTTCGGCCGAACCCGTCGAATCCGAACATCCAGGTGTCCGCTCAACCCTACTCTCAACCAAACTGTCAAACCATCCAGTGACTGGTGTCATAACTGATTACATGTGCAGCATCATGGCAGTTGTAGATTAAACAGAGGCAAAGCTGGCAGCTTTCTTGGCTGAAAATGATAGGGGGGTTTACTTACACTTTAAAGCGTTGCCTATGGATAACTTAAGTCACTGTAGTTTATTGCCATTCCATGGGCGTGCATAGTTTTTAAACACAACATGTTTGATATCTATTTACTCAGTGTAACATCATCTTTTATATTTTAGAAAAAAATTGGATAATATATTGTGTTTGTAGGCTAGCCTACAGCACCTCGTATTCCCAGGCTGTCTACCATCCAAGTACTTTCCAGGCCTGACCCTGCTTAGCCTCCGAGATCAGATGAGATCATGCGCATTTAGGGTTATGTGGCTGTAGGCTTAGCAGTCTCCCAACCAAGTACTAACCAGGCCTGACCCTGCTTAGCTTCCAAGATCAGACAAGATCAGGCGCTTTCAGGGTGATGTGACTGTGGATGGCCTTTTGGTTAGCTTGTGAAGATTGTTTCTCTTTTGCATGTGTTATATTTAGAATTATCTTAACAGACGGAGCAATGTGGTGAGATCATGTCAGGTGGCTGTTCCATTTTGGCTGATCCCACACTTTAAGACTGGGGAGGAGGGGGAGCAGAAATAGAAGCCCAGGAAATCTTTCATCTCCCCAGATGTGAGTTTTTTCTTTGGTTCATGTGTATTTGGCGTTATGACATGGGGGAGTCACAAGTGGACCTTAAAGTGGATATAAACCCACTCTCATCCTTTCTAAACTACTGCCATAGTGGTTATCTTTAAGGATATACATCCCTCCTGCAATTATCCTTATCTGTCAAATGTCTTCCCTCTGTCTGTTATGAGACCCGAAAAACAGCAGATTCTGTGGGTGGGTCTGTTGGCTGGAGCACAGTGGGTGGAGTCGTGATGTCAGTAGTGGTAAAAGCGCCACTTTTTATTTTATTTTTAAGCACTATATTGTGTTTGTGTTCAGTAAAATTCATTAATCCTTTTCCCAAAAATTTGTGTTTGAAAAATCACTACTTAAATATAGTGTGACAAAAAATGGCAACATCCACCGTTTTATTCTCTAAAGCCTCTGCCAAAAATATATGTTTCGATTAAAAAAAAAATCAGACTTGTACTTGTACACGTGTCTTTCATACATGTACATACTATATGTATGAAAGAAATGTCAAAATTGATCTGGTTTTGAAGTGGTTAGAAGTAGATTGTGGTAGCAGAGGGCCCGTATTCTGACAGAAAAGGGAGACATCTTCCAACATGTGAGGCCACAGCCCTCATAGTCTGACAAGTCATACATGGCACAATTGGATATTTTAGGGCCAATCGGACTGAAACTTTTGCCCGCTGGAAATTCTACTGCCCAGGATTGTCTGAATGGGTACAGCTGGAGTGTCAGAATTGACCACCTTCCTTGGTTTTGGGGGAAGAGAAACTGAATGTTGCAGTCTACTTGTTGATGCAAGGAGTAATAGTGAAGGATGTCATCGTAAGAGGTCTGATGGAGCGCATGCTCCGAAAGCGCTCACCACCTATTGGTTACCAGTCACACGGATGTTATTGGTCCTCCTTCAACCCGGATACTCACCGCAAGTCACGGCCAGCTGTCCACCCGGAAGTTGTTCCTAAGTCACGGTGTGCAGCAAGATTCATCCATCCACCGCTCGCTGTGGACTTCTCTTACTCTGCCTTCCTTTGCACCCGCGGAAGTGCTGTGCCGGCATACATCGGCTCCCACTAGGATCATCTGGCCCACGTCACTGCCTTCTTACAGATAAGACTTTGATTTTTATCTACATGCTCATTTTAACGTTATGTTTGTGAGTGTATATATATGCTCCCCCCCCCCTTTTTAAACATTACATTTTATTGATTATACTGCACTTAGAGTGGCGCTTTTGTGCTTCTCCCCACAGTTCTTCCAGGATTCGCTTCATATTCTCACTGGGCTGCCTTCTAGGTGCATTAAGATAGACTAAAAAAGGACTTTTTACAGTCTTACAAGAACTATCTTTTATAATTTTCCACTCAGTGCCTTTTTAATTTTCTCCATTTTTAGTTTTCACATTGTATATTGTCTTTGACACCAGCGCCAACTTTTTCCTATGTGTCATCGTAAGAGGTTGATCCAATGAGTAATGCCTGTTAAATAAGCGGACCATGTGTTATAACTTTTGCTGTTCAATCATAATTACCAATATATAATTTTTCTGTTGTCCATTACATGAAGAGGATGGCATATTTTAAGGAGGCAGAGTGTAGTTAGTCTTAGTTCCGTATAGAGCCTTGAGAGAGGAAAGTAGCTTGATTGGACACCAAACTCTTGAGAGATTTTAGCAGCCATCTTGGGTGAGGAGAACATTTGAAATAAGATACCCCACGTCATTCTGACGTACTTTGGGTGGTAAGGAAAGGAACCTGCTTGTAGGGGACAATGATTAGCACAGAGTCAGGTTCCACATAAGAAGGGATAGCTCAGGGAAGGCTCCTTCTTCCATTTGTAGCGTGGTCTTCCAATCTAGGGGAATGTTTGAGTGGTAGTTGTACTCAAACACCTTATTTGATAGGGCTTTGCTAAACCATTTTTATACCGCATGTGGGATACTGGTGTATAGCTCTCTGTGGCCTGTGGATGGCGCTGCCATCAGGGGCTAGGGTTGAACCACTGTTATAGTGCTGTGCCTTGGATGTCCCCTCTCGGCGGTGGTATGGTGGGCGCGTCGGCCTACTGTGCATGTCGGGAGAGGATATAAAAGGGGCAGACACTGCCTGTGGGGTGGGAATTCCTGGGGTTCCTACCCCGGGGAGTGTGTTGTTCTGTTTGTTGGCCACCCCGGGCACCTTCAGCCCGAGGGTGGGGTTCCAGGTTCGAGAGTACCGGGTTTTCCTGGCCCGGTACACTGGTGGATCAGTCCCAGGCACCTTTAGCCCTGGGGCTGCAACTGAAGGCCTTGGGTCCAGCACCTTTGGTTGGGGCCCACTGAGGGAGGAAGAATCCCAGGGTGCTGCCTTGTGAGGAGACCCGTATCTGGAAGAGGACGCTGGGGGAGGAGCGTTAAGAGGGACTGGTGAGAGATCACAGTGAAGGAAGGGGCCCGGTAACTCTCTGGAGGGGTGTCATCTCCCTGAAAGAGGCCTAATACCCCAAGCAAAGTTCACCAGGTCTGTGGCCGAGACCCAAATTCACCCATAATAGTTCGAGCAAAGACTGTGTGTAATTTAATTCGAGCATTACTCCGGCTGCTAGGATCCACTTTAATGGGAGATTATCCGGGTGAGCTGAGCCTACTTGAAGATACAGGTAGTGAATCGTATATTTGTTTGTGCCTGGACCTACTCCAACACCTTTTTGCTGTCCTGTTCTCCATCCACCCTTTCCTATCTAGTGACTGTGCATATGAGAAAATAAACTCTACTTTGGAGTTGCAACTGTTGTGGACCTTGGAGTTATTGGGGGAAATAGAGACTTGTCTTTATTGCAGTGGAGACGAGAACCATTCCCTGGAGAACCTAGCTGTGGAGACCCAGTTATATTTACACCGCTCAACCTCTTCACACAGGAGGGTACGGGCATGTGGTACGGTGTGCCCCTTTTCTTACAAGTGAGCCAAAGGTAGGAAGAAGGGGTCCGTGTGCTACACATTCATACACTAGGGATGAGCTTCGTGTTCGAGTCGAACATACGTTCGACTCGAACATCGGCTGTTCGATCGTTCGACGAAGATCGAACGATTTGGGCCGTTCGCGCCAAATTCGAGTGACGCGAACGGCCCACAATGCACTACGCCATCGCAGTGTCATCCAGGCGCTGTGATTGGCCAAGCATGCACTGTGACCCCGCAGGAGGAGGAGGAGGAGGAGCCGCCTGGCACTCAGCAGCAGTCTTTTAGGGATGATTTACAGTCCCAAGAAACCAGTGGACTTGTACGTGGCTGGGAGGAGGTGGCTGTGGATCATGTCGTCCTTAGTGACCCAGAGGACTCCGGACTGAATGCCTCAGCTAACCTACGCTGCATGGCCTCCCTGATCCTGCAAAGTCTGCGGAAGGATCCTTGTATTCTTCGGATCAAGGAGAGGGACCATTACTGGCTGGCCACTCTCCTTGATCCACGGTACAAGGGTAAGGTTGCGGACCTTATCGTACCGTCGCAGAGGATGAGACAACTCCGGGAGGCCTTGCAGAAAGGTCTGTGCAACGCGTTCCCAGAGACTGGGAGGTTACAAACTCCTGGTCCTGGACAACGAGTTGCTGAGGCTTCGGGCAGTCAAAGAAGGAGCGGTGGGGAAGGTGGCCATCTGACCGATGCGTTCAGACAATTCTTTAGTCCGCAGCCCCAAAGTATGATCGGTTCCAGCAACCATCGCCAGCGTCTGATATACATGGTGCAGGAATACCTAGGGGCAAGGTCAGACTTGGACACCTTCCCCACCGAAAATCCTCTGGCTTACTGGGTCTTGAGGATGGATCACTGGCCAGAGCTTGCACAGTATGCAATTGAGCTACTGGCCTGTCCTGCATCCAGCGTTCTTTCAGAACGCACATTCAGTGCTGCTGGAGGATTTGTCATGGATCACAGGGTGCACCGGTCCACCGACTCGGTTGATCGACTGACTTTCATCAAGATGAACCAGTCTTGGATCACCACCAGCTACCACACACCAGATGCTGATATAACAGACTAATTGATTTTAAAATGTCACATCCCTTCAAGGCTGATGCTGATGCTGAGTGCCTGTGCTGTTATGTTGTCTGGCTATCCTCCTCCTCCTCCTCAATGATACGATTAACGATGATAGCTTGGAAGATCATTTTGGTTTATGGGTGACGCCACCAGTGGCTAAGGCCCAATTTTTCAGCCCCTGTTTAACAGGGGCGTGTAATTAAAATTTTTGATGCAATACTTTGCAACAGGCCTCATTGCTGTGCTCCAAGTACAGTATCTGTGAGGGGTTGCAGTGTTGTGCCACCAGTGCTTAAGGCCCAATTTTTCAGCCCCTGTTCAACAGGGGCATGCAATTATAATTATTGATCTAATAATTCACAGCAGGGCCCATTGCTGCGCCCACCAAGAGTAACTGTCAGGCCTTACAGTGTTGTGGCACCAGCACCACCATCACCACCACCACCAAAAGCCCAATTTTTCAGCCCCTGTTCAACAGGGGCATGCAATTATAATTATTGATCTAATAATTCACAGCAGGGACCATTGCTGCGCCCACCAAGAGTAACTGTCAGGCCTTACAGTGTTGTGGCACCAGCACCACCATCAAAGGCCCAATTTTTACTACCACTGATCAACAATTATATGTTATTACAATTCCTGATATAATAGTTGACAGCAGGGCGTTCCAGCACCCACCAAGAATAACTGTGAGTGCTTTCAGTGTTGTGCCAACACCTAAGGGGCCAATTTCTGCAGAGTATATACAGAAGGTCCCTACTTTCAAACATCCAACTTACAAACTACTACTACTTGCAAACGGAAGAAGACAACAGGAAGTGAGAGGAAATCTACCCCTTGGAAGGAAAATTCTCTCCTGTAAGAATTAATATGGGAGAAAGGTGTCTCCTCTCTACTGATGCTTTATCACCAATCCTTGTTTCAATAAAAACACCACATTTCAAAAACAGTTGTCATTGGGATGCAAAGTGAGGTGAAATGTTCTGAACAGGGGCACAGACAGCAAAAAAAAATGTGACAGGGGTGATGATCGTTCCCTATGTTTTACAAAAAGCTAAAAAAAAGGAATTTGCCATGGAGCTCCACTTAAACAATGCAGCTGTTCAAAATTATAAACAGATTCTACATAAGAACAAACCTACAGTCCCTGTCTTGTATGCACCGCCTGTATACGGCTGTTTAGAGTATATAGGTCCTTTTTTTATTTTGTGTGCGGGGTTCCCCTTAATATCCATACAAGACCCAAAGGGGCTGGTAATGGGCTGGGGTAGGGGGGGGGGGGGGGTTGATGGGGTAGCTATGCCATTTTTCCTAAAGATTTTCATCCATATTACCGGGACCAGACATTGCATTAAAGCCGCAAGCAGTTTTAAATGACTTTTTTCCCTTTAGAAATGTTATTTTGTGCAGGGGCAGTTCTAAACACGGGAAACACGTGGCACTTCACAGGCATACTTTAGACACCCCCCAGGTACAATATTTAAAGGAATATTTGACTTTTTTTTTCACTTTATGCATCATTAAAATGACTGCTCCCGGAAAACGTCCGTTTTTAAAACTTCTTTTTGCATTGATACATGTCCCCTGGTGCAGAAGCCGGGTTCCCAAACTCTGTTTCGGACAATAACATGGATAATAGTCGTTATAATTAGCACTTTAGAATCCGAACGTTCGCATCCATTGTATTTAATAGGGTTCTAATGTTCGCGCGAACTTTCGGTCCGTTCGCGGGTTCTGGTGCGAACCGAACCCGGGGGTGTTCGGCTCATCACTATCATACACTCTGGTATACATTATGGAGGGTGTGGAGCCAGTGCAAACTACAGAAACCTCCTCTGCCTATTCCTAAATGAGACACTACTTCTGGTAACTGGCAACATATCTTGTAAACAATGATATTGTATATTCTCTGGCATGCTTAGATCAGCACTAAAGATCAGTTTATCTGCTGCTGCAAACAAACTGTGCAAGATTTATATAAAAAACATCAGTATGCTATAAACTGTGTGAGTATTTCCTCCCAATACAAGGTACTGTACCTAATTCAGGCCCCATCTACACGCTTGCATCAATTTCTTTTCCCACAAATCAACGCTATTGACTTTAT
This sequence comes from Rana muscosa, assembly GCA_029206835.1. Lineage (NCBI taxonomy): Eukaryota > Metazoa > Chordata > Amphibia > Anura > Ranidae > Rana > Rana muscosa. Next base: position 703,125,466 of record CM055121.1, read on the forward strand.
TCCTAAAAGCCTACCCAAACACTGTGCTTATTAAAAGGATGTAGTTCTGCCTGCCTATGTCAGTAGGAACTGCCCCTGCAAGAACTTTACAGAACTAGTCATGGTGTCACAGGAACAAGGTTATAAATGCTCAGACATGCTTTAGGTAGGAAGAGGGAGATTTGGAGGTTAAAAATTGTTACTGCCTTTACAAACCCTTTAAGATATATTTGTAATGCATTTTTCCTTTATTTAAAGGTTTCTGCAAATGGAAAGGTATTGGCTGCAGGGAAGAATAAAACCAGTTTTAGTCTCACTCCTGAACAATCCTGGACTCCCATTGCTCAAATTATAGTTTATTTTCTCAATCGGAGCAACAGCTTTGGTGGTATAATCCAAACCACTCAGATACTTCGTATCACAGGTGCACTAAAGAACCAGGTAAAATAAATGGATCACTGAAGACACCATGCTTTCCAAGCACTAGACAATTTAAGTTTTATTCATGTCAATGTGATGTTCCATGAAAGTTTTATTGTGTTAGGTGCTCAATTTGATATCTGTCTTATAGGTGACTTTATCATGGAGTAAAAACAGTGCTAAAACATTAGAAAATGTCACCCTGTCTGTCAATGTGAAGGAATCGCGATCCTTAGTGGGACTGCGAATTGTTGAAAAAAGTTCCACACTTTTTGGGGAAGCAAATGATTTAACCTCCAACAGAGTAAGTATAACTAAATAGATGCTATCACATGAACAAAATATAGGCACAGTAGAGGGGATTAACAAAAAAAACAAGTAAATTCCCCTCATTATGGAAAAAATAGCGACACACCGGTGAGAGCATCCTGCACTCAATAATTATATAATAAAATATTTAATATGTTCATAAAGGCGAGGGGGGCTTCCCAGTAAGGGGAATATGCAATCTATTCTATGACAAATGAAATGTCACCCGAGGGCTTTCACACTGGAGCGTTGCGCTTGCAGGAGGGTCAAAAAACTCCTGCAAGCCGCATCTTTGAGGCGCGATAGGAGCGGTAAAAGTACCGCTCCTATATCACCCCTGCCCATTGAAATCAATGGGGTAGCGCCTCCAAAACGCCCGCAAAGCGCCGCAAAGAGGCGTTATTACGGGCGTTTTTAACCCATTTTCGGCCGCTAGCGTGGGTTAAAATCCCCCCGCTAGCGCCCGCAAATCCCGGGAAAAATACGGTATAGCGGCGCTAAAAATAGCGCCGCTATACCGCCAGCGCCTCAGTGTGAAAGTATCCTAATATAGCAAAACATGTACTGCCAAGTGCATGTAACTCAGTGCTCAATCTTATAAACCCACAGCCAAAGGTAAAATCCTGGAAAATGTATGCATGAAGTGGCAGACAAAAGACAGTGACGAGATCTGCAGATCATAAAATAACCTTGGCGAACACCTTTTTTTTCTGGGTGAATTGTAGAAGAAAAGCAGCATGGGAAAATGACTAAGATCTGCAGCTCTTGGTGAAAACAGACCTTGGGATGGTCCAGTGACACATGAAAAAAAAAAAATGAAAAAAAGACCAAGCTGTCCAGCAAAAGTAAAAAAAAAAAAAAAAAGTTCCAGGGCGCAAGAACAGTAAGAGGTACGGCTTTATTTCAAACCACCGCAAGCCCCTGAGCCGCAAATGGGCAGCCTGACCCACCAAACGGGATGGAAAGCAGCGGCATCTGTCTGCTGCATAAGGAGAGGAGGCTGACACTAACGGGCACCACTACGCATTTCAGGGGCTGACAGAGGGGGCAGAACCCCTAAAACAAGTAGTATTAAATTTGCAGATATGCTTTGTTTGAAATAAAGCTGTACTTCTTACTGATCCTGCGCCCTGGAACTTAGTTTTTTCTTACTTTTGCTGGACAACATGGACTTACTGACCCAAAAAATTGTTACAAAGAAAAGAAAACTAATACATGCCACATCTAAGAATTTGTAGGCTGGAATGTATAAAATGTTTGTTTTTGAGTTTACTACCACTTTAAGGACTGGCACACATCTGAACATTGAGTATTTTTTGCCTTCTTTGGCTGACATGAATGTACTAATCTGTATCTAATCTTCTACATAAGAGTTTACATTAGAAAGCTCTTGATTCCAATGTTATGAGACCTGGTGTATGTAATTGCCCCTGCTTTCACTGCATTGGTGCTAATTTGGGGAAGTATTTATTGGAACAATTAAATATTTTTCTGATGTCCCCTGATAAGTGTTCTTTTGTTCTCTAGATCAATAACAACTTTTTAACATATTCTCAGGTAAGTCTGCATAGAATGAAGATTTTCCTTAACACTTTGCTGTGGTGACTATCACATTTTGTATTTCCCCTCAATTTTGGTCTTGGAGATGGTGCTCACCAGTATGAGAGATGAATCCCACCAGCAAGATCACAAACATTAAAAAAATGCCTAACCCATCCCTTCTATTCAAAATATCAAAAATGTCTGAGGCTTGAATTTATAGGTGTTTGGTAATAGCTGCGTCAGTTGCTGGTTGCAGCTATTCATGACTGTTCAAACAGCCAGTAAATACCTCAGTGATAGTAGCTGGGCGCATTTTCTACAGGGTCAGTGGCCACAACTTTTGGCACACATCTATCAATTTCATAATAATAATAAGACTGACAAGACTTTTTAGACTAAGCTAAAGTACTTCTTAAGGGAGAAACATTCCCGCTCCCTGTTTTAATATTTGTCAGCTTTAATATTCGTACTCACAGGATTTCCACTTCACACACAAACACCTTAGGAAAATCAGTAGTTACATCTTGATCTGATAGAAAATGTCATTACACTCCTTATTACACTCTGGACATAAGGCAAGTCTTTCATCCAGCTTCAACCCCAGTCCAGACTATGTACTAAAAGTTCATTGTAGGATCTCCTTCCACGAAGTAGGATTTCCACTTCACACACAAACACTTTATGATAGACAGTATTCACATCCCCATCTAATACAAAGGGGTTGATTTCCTAAAACCGTAGCATGCAAAATCTGGTGCAGCTGTAGGTACATGGTATCCAATCAACTTCATCTTGTTCAATTAAGTTTTGACAATAAAACCTGGAAGCTGATTTTCTATGCAGAGCTGCACCAGATTTTGCACTTTACAGTTTTAGTAAATCAACCCCATAATGTTATCACACTTTTTTTTTATTTTACCTTATTTCATTCTGGGTATACAGCAATCTGTTTAATTGTTCAGGCTGTATTCACTCAATTGCTCTGGCTTCTAATAGTGGCTTCTAGTTGCTAATAGTGGCTTCTAGTTGACAATGCAAAACAGGCTAAATCACTAGTAATCGGATGTACATATTTTCTTTTCTTTTTTTTAACATGTTTTAATTTCAGTATGATGATTACTTGGTCTCTTTGGTCATTTTCTATTTAACATAGTGCTGTGCATGAAGTAGTTCCACATGCAAAACCAGTATAACCCATATTTCTGACTATAGGATATATTCACACTTGTTCACACTCATAATTGCAGTAATAGGTGCTTTTTGCTTGTGTATTATGTTTGTTCTTTGTTCATTCACTATATAACGTGAGGATGGTAACATTCGGATAAAGGTTTTGTTAATCATATATTTATCATTATTTTATCAGGCCTGCTTAATGCCCGTTAATGCACAAAAATGCAGTATGTCCTAATTTTTTCTTGCTGAATAACGTTCAGTGCTTAGGCATGAACTGACTACTTTAGGATAAATAGGAGTTGAGTGAACTGCTTCTTCATGCAGTAAAACACATGCAGAATTCTCTATGTTCCAAATCTCATTACTGTTTTGCAAGGTTTCCTTTTCCTTGTTTTATTCATGTTAGAAAATCGTTTTAACATCATTTAAAAAAAAGTATTCATACTTTTCTATATTAATAGAGGCTTCTAATAAGTCTGACTGATGCCGTAATCTATGAAACATATGGTGGTATGGGAGATAATTCAATCGGTAAGTATTAAATGGACTATCGTACTAGCTATTGACTATTGTACTTGCTATTCCTTAAAAAAAAAAAAAAAAATAGCCATGATTAATTTATTTAGACAAGTTTGTTTTTCTCTATTTTTGTGAAATATTTTGAAATACCTAAATTTTCCACCACATTGAAAAAATAGACTGTATATGTTAATTTTTGCTGACACTTTATGGTGTGTAAATGTCTGTTTCTAACTATAATAAAAACAAAGCAATGGTCAAATCATTATTGCAGTGTGCATACAAATTGCATTAATTATATCCTTGGAGCCCATTCACACAGGGGCGTCTTTGGATCCGACTCCAAATCGCCCCAGGTCGCCCCTAGTCGCCTCAGGTCGCGCTGGCTGAAGAAATCAATGTAAGTTAATGGAGCCGTCCTTATGCACACTTCTGTAGTCGCTCCGACTTCAAAAAAGGTCCCTGTACTACTTTAATCCGACTCCTAGGCGACCTGTAACCATTAATTTCAATGGGAGTCGCCTCTCACTGTCTTAATAGGAGCAACTCTCCAGGAAGAAAACATACATTTCTCCTGCAAAACTCTCCCTCCCACAGAGCTGATTCTTGTTTGATTGGCCACTGGAATGTCTCTTGTCCTGCAGGCAACTTGGAGTTGCCTTGTAAATAGCTCCAGGTCGTGCTGTGATTCATACTCAGGTCGTGTCTGAGTTGCCTCATAAAATCGCGCTGGAAGTCGTGTTGCCCCTGTGTGAATGGGCTCTTATGATTTTTGTTGGTAAACTTTTTTTAAAGGAATTTTTTTGAATATATTTGACAAGATGAGGCAACTATAAAGCCAGCACATTTTTTACTTGCTGTAGATGGCCCTGTTAATTGGGCTTCAACTAAGTTAGGTTTTTGTAGTTTTGATTAGTGCTTGGCCTTGATCTAATATGTTCTAAAACAACAATTTATTTTCAATAGTTTAATGTTTCATAAATGAGTTTGCTACCAATACTAATGTCTGTCTTCATTATCATTTAATTTTGTCCACCAGATTAAGTTACATTTTTTTTTTTTTTTTTTTAGATATGCCTAGTCTTTCTTTGAATGAAGAAATTGGAGTACAACAATTCCTACAAAGCATGCCAGAGTTTAAAGAGACCTGGATTTGGCTAGAAACTAATATAAGGTATCCTACACTGCAGTACTGGGAAAAAGGCTCTTTAGCACCCACGACAAAGATGCAAAAGCGCACCCCAGCTTCCTCAGGAGGAAGAACCGAGTGGGCGGGGGGGTTGGGTTGCAGGATGACAGGGGGTGGGGAGCAGGGTGCAAAAATGGTGCTGATACAGGGTGATAATAGAGAAGGAGGCCTCTGTTAATGGAGATCAGGTTAGGAGGAGAGTGGGATGAGTGGAGTGGGTGGCAGCGTGATAGAAGAACAGTGGAAACTGTTGGAAGGGAATGACGGAGGTGAAAGGGAAAAGAGGGTAGTATTGCAGGAGGTGGGGATCCTCTACGGAGAGGATAGAAGGTGGTAGGAGGCAATTACAGAATGGTCACCATGCTATAAACAATGCTGTGCAAGTGTGTGCACAAGTCTGTGCATAATTTTAGAAGGGGCTCATAAATGTTCCACAAACAAGGTACAGGCATGAATTATCTGTCATGCAAAACACAGTAGCAAACAGCTGTCATTTTCAAACTATAAGCTTGTCATGTGTAAAGGTAACACAGTAATAATAGCAGAACGTTTAGGGATATTTTGTCTTGTGCACAAGATTCATACTCGCTTATAGCTCAGTGGGGTTTTTATATAATAAGGTCTACGTTTGAAGTTAACAACTTGAAGACAAAGAGAGATCTTACATGGGTGACTGAATATAGAAAACCCTGAGCAGCTATAAATATGTTCTCAATATATAACATGTGTGTGTATATATATATATATATAATATATATACCGCGTGTGTGTATATATATATATGTGTGTGTGTGTGTGTGTGTGTATGTGTGTATGTATGTGTGTGTGTATGTATGTGTATATATATATATATATATATATATATATATATATATATATATATATATATATATATATATATATATATATATATATATTAGGGCTGTGGAAATTAACTATTAATTCATCGATTAATCGATTAATTCTTTTGATCGATTAATTCTTTTGATCGATCAAAATTCTTTCGATTGGTACGCACCTCTCCCCCGGCTTCCGGGTCTTCAGGGAAATCCGGTGACGTCACGGACACTGGCGGGGCTTGCCGTGTCCATCTGAAGGGCTCCTTTGCTGTGCCTTCATATCTGCATGCCGGCGGGACCTTACTATCTGCCACACGCAAGGGCTGTTACACTTCCCTCTATCACTTCCCTCTATCAACCTGGGATTCTACAGCCATCCACTGGGAGTTGATAGTTCCCTTCACGGGACATCTACATGCCGACAGACTGATGTTAGCCCCTCCTCCTCTGGATTCAGCAGTGGTATCGTTGTACACATTTTTATACCAGTATCATACTTCGCTACATGTTTTTATGACTGCTTTTGCTACCTTTTGGAATTACTCGCACGATTTTTACAGTTTATGTAGCTACATTAATTTTATCTCCAGTGCAATATTTATTTTGTTAACTACTTGAAGACTATAAAAGTTTTAATGCTATTTTCATCGAGCGCTGCCTTTTTTGTGCGTTTTTTGCATCCTGCTATCCATTTTTCCAGTGGTTGGTAGCTGCACTGGGAATCGGCCTGCATGGAGATCAGCTAAAAGTAGTTGGATCTATGTGCGTTATAATTAATCGAAATTAGTCGATTAATCGATTAAAAAAAAAAATCGATTAATCGAACACAAAAATTTTAATCAGTAACAGCCCTAATATATATATATATATATAGCAGATGCTAGGCTAAAATGACCCAGAATGCAGTCTGATATGGTTGTGGGCTCCAGAGAAGACTGGTGCTTTGGTGTGTTTGGATCCTAGTCCAAACTCATGACCTCTGGCGTGTCAGATCCTAGTTCGAACCCACCTGAGTGAGCCCGTTAGGAAGCTGTCACTATACTGGGCCAAACGTATGTGGCTGAGGCATTTCCTCTCCTGCAGTCACATGTATACATGGCCATTGTATACTTGTGGCTGTGGGGCAGGAAATGCCCTGGCTGCAGATGATTGGCTCAGTACTGACTAGGATCAGAACACGCCCAAGGTCATCGCTAGTGAGGAAACTAGATCAGTCTCCCTTTAAAATGATGAACCTAGGAAACCTCTGTTGGGCCTTGAGTTCAAGCTGCAGAAAATAATTGTGTGGGCCCGCAGCCTGGTCACTCTGGCCACAAGTCAACATGACAGAATATTGGCTTGTTAAAAGAAAAAGGAATCCTCAGAGGAAGGGGGCTGTGCTACAGAAATTTGAGAAGAAAAACTCTGAATAGTGAACTGCAGTTTGTTTGCTGTGCAAGAGCATTTGCAAGGTTCACCTATTGGACTGAGTTGTCTAAAATGAGGAAAAACAGGACTATTTTTTTTTTTTTTCTTTTTTATATACTAAAGTGAAACACCTTTTCTGTTTACCTGGTATAGGAAAATAAAGTTTTGGCCCAGATGCTTATTTATGTAGCAAGGTCCCAGGCCTCCTTTGATCTAATGAGAACCTCCAGGGCCACGGATAGCCAAAACACTTCTGTACAGGTCCTTCTCAAAAAATTAGCATATTGTGATAAAGTTCATTATTTTCTGTAATGTACTGATAAACATTAGACTTTCATATATTTTAGATTCATTACACACAACTGAAGTAGTTCAAGCCTTTTCTTGTTTTAATATTGATGATTTTGGCATACAGCTCATGAAAACCCAAAAATCCTATCTCAAAAAATTAGCATATTTCATCCGACCAATAAAAGAAAAGTGTTTTTAATACAAAAAAAGTCAACCTTCAAATAATTATGTTCAGTTATGCACTCAATACTTGGTCGGGAATCCTTTTGCAGAAATGACTGCTTCAATGCGGCGTGGCATGGAGGCAACCAGCCTGTGGCACTGCTGAGGTGTTATGGAGGCCCAGGATGCTTCGATAGCGGCCTTAAGCTCATCCAGAGTGTTGGGTCTTGCATCTCTCAACTTTCTCTTCCCAATATCCCCCAGATTCTCTATGGGGTTCAGGTCAGGAGAGTTGGCAGGCCAATTGAGCACAGTAATACCATGGTCAGTAAACCATTTACCAGTGGTTTTGGCACTGTGAGCAGGTGCCAGGTCGTGCTGAAAAATTAAATCTTCATCTCCATAAAGCTTTTCAGCAGATGGAAGCATGAAGTGCTCCAAAATCTCCTGATAGCTAGCTGCATTGACCCTGCCCTTGATAAAACACAGTGGACCAACACCAGCAGCTGACATGGCACCCCAGACCATCACTGACTGTGGGTACTTGACACTGGACTTCAGGCATTTCCCTCTCCCCAGTCTTCCTCCAGACTCTGGCACCTTGATTTCCGAATGACATGCAAAATTTGCTTTCATCCGAAAAAAGTACTTTGGACCACTGAGCAACAGTCCAGTGCTGCTTCTCTGTAGCCCAGGTCAGGCGCTTCTGCCGCTGTTTCTGGTTCAAAAGTGGCTTGACCTGGGGAATGCGGCACCTGTAGCCCATTTCCTGCACACGCCTGTTCACGGTGGCTCTGGATGTTTCTACTCCAGACTCAGTCCACTGCTTCCGCAGGTCCTCCAAGGTCTGGAATCGGTCCTTCTCCACAATCTTCTTCAGGGTCCGGTCACCTCTTCTCGTTGTGCAGCGTTTTCTGCCACACTTTTTCCTTCCCACAGACTTCCCACTGAGGTGCCTTGATACAGCACTCTGGGAACAGCCTATTCGTTCAGAAATTTCTTTCTGTGTCTTACCCTCTTGCTTGAGGGTGTCAATGATGGCCTTCTGGACAGCAGTCAGGTCGGCAGTCTTACCCATGATTGCGGTTTTGAGTAATGAACCAGGCTGGGAGTTTTTAAAAGCCTCAGGAATCTTTTGCAGGTGTTTAGAGTTAATTAGTTGATTCAGATGATTAGGTTAATAGCTCGTTTAGAGAACCTTTTCATGATATGCTAATTTTTTGAGATAGGATTTTTGGGTTTTCATGAGCTGTATGCCAAAATCATCAATATTAAAACAAGAAAAGGCTTGAACTACTTCAGTTGTGTGTAATGAATCTAAAATATATGAAAGTCTAATGTTTATCAGTACATTACAGAAAATAATGAACTTTATCACAATATGCTAATTTTTTGAGAAGGACCTGTATGTAGTGGGTTGTGAGGCATGATGGTTGCAGAGTAGTTAGTTATTGGGCGCCAGACACTTCTTGAATGCAAAAGAACGTTTATTTCTCTTAACAAACTTTTTTGGGGGAGAGAGGGATAGGGCCAGGACACCCTTAGGTAGTTGCAAGATTAATTCACAGACTGAGACTTCAGTAAGAGGACAGCCATGCAGGGAAAGGCATCCAACAAGACGCCACATCTGCATGTGCAGGATTGCTGTCTCCTATGGCAACAGTCTTTAACGGTTCTAACACAAAGCGTAACAGATCTTTCACTACAATCACTTGTAGTTTTTCAGCCCACTAAGCTCCTGGTCTCTCACTAGACCCACTGATTCACTGCCACTAAATCCCTTGAGCTCCTCCAATCTTCACGGTGGTATCTTCCTCAAGCATCACCCCCGCTTCTCTGCTGGGTCCCTAGCTTGGCACTCAAGATACCTCTCAAGCTTCACCCCCGCTGGCCTGCTAGGTCCCTGGCTTGACACACAAGGCTGCTCTGCAAGCATCTCCTCCGCTGGCCGGGTCCCTGGCTTGATACCCACTGAAGTTTCCAGATTCTTCACCGTCCCTGGTTGGTGAGAATCCTGCTCTGGTACTTGCTTCAGTTACTCACTGTGGTCCCTGGTAATTAAGCAGATGGTCCCTTACTGGTGACAGCTTTCCCTCTACCTCCGACCATGACAGGTTCTCCGGGCCGGCAGAACTATCACTTTTGGTTGGACTGCAAGCCGTAGTCCCTACCCTGCGCAGTTCTCTTGCTTCTGGATAGGCCCTCAGACAGCCCAGCAGCCAGATGTGCTGGGGATAGGCCCTATCTCCGGTCTAGCAGCCCGCGTAGTACAACACACGTCCACCCAGACAGCCGTCCAGGTGGCACAGAACATAGATCACCTGAATATATAAGATCTCCCGACAGGCCAAGGGATTCAAGAAAACCCATGCCCTTTGGCAGAGATACCCCATATACCCATAACCTAATCTTGCATTGCCCTTCTCATATCTAGTACCACCAAGTACCCGGTCAGAAAAGTGCAACAAGGCCAAACTTGGGGACAAAATCAATAGATCTCTAACGATCAACCAGGATAATTATTCCTGGCAGGTAAATTTGTGAGGAGCAACCCTGCCTAATCTCCAGGTTGCTACATTTAAAACTATGTTCTCGATGCTTTAAAAACAAGGGATCCCAACACTGGTGTAATTTCATTAGCATTTTAAACTAAAGAGGGACCACTTTTCTGTCTTCTGTTGAGTCAATAGAAAAACAGAAAGGGAGCAACTGCAGCCTAAGTGTTTTATCTGCACCACAATATCCTATCTTTATACCCAAAAAATCAGTGTTTTTAAAATTCTGCCCAATAAAGTAGGTTTACATATTCCCCAACAAAATCCATTTGTCATACAGCACATGCATAGGGCAGGTAAAACCAATTGGTTTCTGTTAAGAGAACTAAACCAATCAAAATTGCTTTAGAGAAAAGTATATTAATTCCTGTAGGCAGGTTGTCTGTTAAACGTCCCAAAGATAAATGGTCCCTCCAAAGGAATGAATGCGATTGTTCTCTACACTTGTACAAATGAAGCAAAGGATTACCCAGAGGGTTTGTAGCGATGGTCACTTGGCTTCAATTGAGCTATATAGAATGGATTTTGAAGTAGCATGAACAGATGAATATTAGGCTATTGAGTGTTATGCAGTGGCGGCTGGTGCTCAAATTTTTTGGGGGGGTGCAAACAAACTGAAAAAAAAAAAAACATCAATTGCCGCCACTGTGCCCATTAAACGCAGCCACTGTGCCCAAATGCCACTAGTTTCCCCCCATATGCAGCCAGTTTCCCCCCCATATGCAGCCAGTTTCCCCCCCATATGCAGCCAGTTTCCCCCCCATATGCAGCCAGTTTCCCCCCCATATGCAGCCAGTTTCCCCCCCATATGCAGCCAGTTTCCCCCCCATATGCAGCCATTTTCCCCCCCATATGCAGCCAGTTTCCCCCCCATATGCAGCCAGTTTCCCCCCCATATGCAGCCAGTTTCCCCCCCATATGCAGCCAGTTTCCCCCCCATATGCAGCCAGTTTCCCCCCCATATGCAGCCAGTTTCCCCCCCATATGCAGCCAGTTTCCCCCCCATATGCAGCCAGTTTCCCCCCATATGCAGCCAGTTTCCCCCCCATATGCAGCCAGTTTCCCCCCCATATGCAGCCAGTTTCCCCCCCATATGCAGCCAGTTTCCCCCCCATATGCAGCCAGTTTCCCCCCCATATGCAGCCAGTTTCCCCCCCATATGCAGCCAGTTTCCCCCCCATATGCAGCCAGTTTCCCCCCCATATGCAGCCAGTTTCCCCCCCATATGCAGCCAGTTTCCCCCCATATGCAGCCAGTTTCCCCCCCATATGCAGCCAGTTTCCCCCCCATATGCAGCCAGTTTCCCCCCCATATGCAGCCAGTATCCCCCCATATGCAGCCAGTTTCCCCCCCATATGCAGCCAGTTTCCCCCCCATATGCAGCCAGTTTCCCCCCCTATGCAGCCAGTTTCCCCCCCATATGCAGCCAGTTTCCCCCCCATATGCAGCCAGTTTCCCCCCCATATGCAGCCAGTTTCCCCCCCATATGCAGCCATTTCCCCCCCATATGCAGCCAGTTTCCCCCCCATATGCAGCCAGTTTCCCCCCCATATGCAGCCTTTTCCCCCCCTTATGC
>CM055121.1:705860486-706050724 GCA_029206835.1 Rana muscosa
CCTCTCTTCTCTTCTCTCCCTCTCTTCTCTTCCTTTCCCTCTCCCTCTCTTCTCTCCCTCTCCCTCTCTTCTCTTCTCTCCCTCTCCCTCTCCTTCTCTTCTCTCCCTCTCTTCTCTTCTCTCCCTCTCCCCTCTTCTCTTCTCTTCTCTCCCTCTCCCTCTCTTCTCTTCTCTCCCTCTCTTCTCTTCTCTTCTCCCCCTCTCCCTCTCTTCTCTTCTCTTCTCCCCTCTCCCTCTCTTCTCTTCTCCCCCTCTCCCTCTCTTCTTTTCTCTTCTCCTCCTCTCCCTCTCTTCTCTTCTCATCCTCCCCTCTCTTCTCTTCCTCTCCCTCTCTTCTCTCCTCCTCCTCTCCCTCTCTTCTCTTCTCCTCCTCTCCCTCTCTTCTCTTCTCCTCCTCTCCCTCTCTTCTCCTCCTCTGCCTCTCTTCTCCTCCTCTCCCTCTCTTCTCTTCTCCTCCTCCCCCTCTCTTCTCTTCTCCTCCTCTCCCTCTCTTCTCTTCTCCTCCTCCCCTCTCTTCTCTTCTCCTCCTCCCCCTCTCTTCTCTTCTCTTCCTCTCTTCTCTTCTCCTCTCACTCTCTTCTCCTCCTCTCCCTCTCCTCTCTTCTCCTCCTCTCCCTCTCTTCTCTTCTCCTCCTCTCCCTCTCTTCTCTTCTCCTCCTCTCCCTCTCTTCTCTTCTCCTCCTCTCACTCCCTTCTCTTCTCCTCCTCTCCCTCTCTTCTCTTCTCCTCCTCCCCCTCTCTTCTCTTCCTCTCCCTCTCTTCTCTTCTCCTCCTCTCCCTCTCTTCTCTTCTCCTCCTCTCCCTCTCTTCTCTTCTCCTCCTCTCCCTCTCTTCTCTTCTCCTCTCACTCTCTTCTCTTCTCCTCCTCTCCCTCTCTTCTCCTCCTCTCCCTCTCTTCTCTTCTTCTCTCACTCTCTTCTCTTCCTCCCCCTCTCTTCTCTTCCTCTCCCTCTCTTCTCTTCTCCTCCTCTCACTCTCTTCTCTTCTCCTCCTCTCACTCTCTTCTCATCCTCTCCCTCTCTTCTCTTCTCTTCTCCTCCTCTCCCTCTCTTCTCCTTCTCTCCCTCTCTTCTCCTCCTCCTCCTCCTCCCCCTCTCTTCTCTTCTCCTCCTCCCCCTCTCTTCTCTTCTCCTCCTCCCCCTACTCTTCTCTTCTCCTCCTCCCCCTCTCTTCTCTTCTCCTCCTCCCCCTCTCTTCTCTTTTCATCCTCCTCCTCCTCCTCTCTCCCCCTCCTTCTCCTCCAATGGGCACAGTGACACTGATTAATGGGCACAGTGGCTGCATTTTTATGGGCACAGTGACGCTTTCGGAGGGGCACAGACACTGATTAATGGGCACAGTGAGGCTTCTTTATGATGGGCACAGTGAGGCTTCTTTATGATGGGCACAGTGACGCTAATTAATGGGCACAGTGAGGCTGCGTTTTGATGGGCACTAGTAGGCTGCATTTGGTGGGCACTGATGAGGCTGCATTTGGTGGGCACTGATGAGGCTGCATTTGGTGGGCACTGATGAGGCTGCATTTGATGGGCACTGATGAGGCTGCATTTGGTGGGCACTGATGAGTCTGCATTTTATGGGCACCGATGAGTCTGCATTTGATGGGCACTGGTAGGCTACAATTGGTGAGCAATGGTAGGCTGCATTTTGTGGGCACTAGTAGGCCGCAGTTGGTGAGCAATGATAGGCTGCAATTGGTGGGCACTGATGAGCTGCATTTGATGGGCACTGGTGAGGCTGCATTGATCTCTTTTACCATGTCTGCAGTCTCTGACCATCTCCTGTATTATGTTTGAAGTCTCTGACCATCTCCTGTATTATGGGGGGCTCTTTCTAAACAAACTCTCTAACAGAGCAGCCTCTGTGTCCATTAGAGAGACCCCCTCCAGGTCCAATTAGAGTTCTCTGCTTCTCTTCCTGTATTTTGTTTATTGTTAAGAGATCGTGGGAGGATCCCAGGGTAATGATGACTCCTTAGGGGAGCATCTCAGTGTTTGAGTCCTTGCCATAGAAACATTTGTAAAGGGGGAGGAGTTAGTAAGGTGACCACGCCCTTGTAGGGGTGCCAGAAATATTTCTGCACCCAGGCGCATGTGACCCTAGGATCGGCCCTGCTGGAGGAAGAAGTGTTCTGAGGTAAAAGTCAGTCAAGCAGTGTGCTGGAGGAAGAAGTGTTCTGAGGAAAAAGTCTATCATATTTAGGGTCAGCCATCTTGTCCTTTTTGGGAAGTGTGACACAGTTATTATACTCTTCAAAGAACTAATTTGTTCTATGGGCATCCCATGTCCCTTTCCCCAACCTAATTCAATCCCCTAATAAAATAACAAAAACAAGCAAGAGACTGTTCATTGACTAAAGGAGTGTGTCTAAAGGATGTCTGGCAGCAGGGTGGAATGTGTGGATGCTGTAACTCGTAGCAACCAACCGCTACATATATATATATATATATATATATATTTCCCCCCTCATTTCTCACCTAGGCAAAAATGACCCAACAGAGACCATCTGCACGCCTGCGGGTTTCCATGTATAAGCGCATGAGGACAGCACAGTCAAGAAGGGCCCAACCGTGTTCCTGATGAGTGATGGGCCGAACACCCCCCTGGTTCAGTTTGATTCGGTTCGCACTAGAACTCCTGACCAGGGAAGAAGTTCGGCCCCAAGCCGCAAATCCTATTAAAGTCTTTGGGACCCAAACATGAAAAATCAAAAGTGTCCATTTTGAAGGCTTATATGGAAGTTATTGCCCATAAAAAGGGTATGGGGCCCGGGTACTGCACTGGGGGACATGTATCAATGCAATTTTTTTTTTACAGTAGTAGTGATTTTAACCACTTAAGCCCCAGACCAATATGCAGCTGAAGGACCAGGCCCCTTTTTGCGATTCGGCACTGCGTCGCTTTAACTGACAATTGTGCGGTTGTGCGACATGGCTTCCAAACAAAATTGGCGTCCTTTTTTTCCCACAAATAGAGCTTTCTTTTGGTGGTATTTGATCACCTCTGCGGTTTTTATTTTTTGCGCTATAAACAAAAACAGAGCGACAATTTTGAAAAAAATGCAATATTTTTTACTTTTTGCTATAAATAATAAATATCCCCCAAAAATATATAAAAAATAATAATTTCCTCAGTTTAGGCCGATACATATTCTTCTACATATTTTTGGTAAAAAAAAATCGCAATCGGCGTTTATTGATTGGTTTGCGCAAAAGTTATAGCGTTTACAAAATAGGGGGTCGTTTTCTGGCATTTTTTTTTTTTTTACTAGTTATGGCGGCGATCAGCGATTTTTTTCGTGACTGTGAAATTATGGCGGACACATCAGACACTTTTGACACATTTTTGGGACCATTGTCATTTTCACGGCGATCAGTGCTATAAAAATGCACTGGTTACTGTGAAAATGACACTGGCAGTGAAGGGGTTGACCACTAGGTGGCGCTGTAGGGGTTAAGTGTACCCTAAGAAGTGATTCTTACTGTAGGGGGGTGTGGCTACACGTTACACGTCACTGATCGTCTGTTCCAATGACAGGGAACAGACGATCACTGACATGCCACGGATAAGAACGGAAAAGGTTTGTTTACACTCACCTCTCCCCGTTCTTCAGCTCTGTGAACCGATCGCGGGAAACCAGCGGCGATCAGGTCCGCGGGTCCCGCGTGCGCGGTCATGGAGCTCAGGACCGGGTCGCGAGCGCACCCCCGGTGGCGCGCGCGCGACCCACGGCTGGGCTCTTAAAGGGCAACGTGATGTGCCCAGCCGTGCCATTCTGCCGACGTATATTGGCGTGAGGCGGTCCTTAAGTGGTTAATGATGCTTAACCCCGTCAGATCCATGCTATACCCAAATGACGGCTACAGCGTGGAACTACTTTTCAGGGAGGCCTTCAATAGACGTCCTCCCCTTTGCACGCTCCCCGTGCGCTGTGATCACCAAGTCAATGAGACTCAGGTGATCACAGATCAGAGTAAGGGGCCGATCCCGGCCCCTTACCACGTGATCAGCTGTTAGCCAATGACAGCTGATCACTTGATGTAAACAGAAGATCGGTAATCGTTTTTTTTTTTCTCCTCATGCTGACAGCAAGAGGAGAAAAAAAAGTCGATCACCGGCTTCTGTGTAAGGGACATCGGTCCCGAAGAGGAAAATTGCACAGTCATCTCATCTGTGCCCACCAGTACCCGCCTGCCAGTGCCACCTGCCAGTGCCCACAGTGCCACGAATCAGTACCCACCAGTGCATAACATTGCCAGCAATCAGTGCCACCTATCAATGCCCACAAGTGCCACCTATCAATGCCCACAAGTGGTGCCAATCAGTGCCTCATTATTGCCACCTAGCAGTGCTGCCTATCAGTGTCACCTACCAGTCACCTACCAGTGCCGATCAGTGCCCACCATTGCCACTCATCAGTGCCCATCAGTGCAACAGTGCCACCTATTAGTGCCACTTCTCAGTGCCACCTACCAGTGCCCTTCAGTGCCACCTCTTAGTGCCTCTTCTCAGTGCCACCTATCAGTGCCCACCAGTGTCACCTCATCAGTGCCTACCATTGCCGCCTATCAGTGCCCATCAATACAGCCTATCGGTGCCCATCAGTGCAGCCTATCAGTGCCCATCAGTGCAGCCTATCAGTGCCCATCAGTGAAGCCCCATCAGCGTACATCAATGAAGTAGAAAAATTACCTCTTTGCAAAATTTTATAACAAAATATAAAACGGTTTTTGATTTTTTTTTTTTTTTTATGTCCGTCTTTTTTAACAAAAAATAAAAACCTCAGAGGTAATCAAATACCACCAAAAAAAAGTTCTATTTGTGGGAAAAAAATAATAAAAATGTAATTTGGGTACAGCGTTGTATGACAGCGCAATTGTCGTTCAAAAAGCGCCGAAAGCTGAAAATTGGTTTGGGCAGAAGCAGGCCCGTTGCTACAGGACAGGCAAAGCAAGCAATTGCTTGGGGCCCCGAGCTGGCCTGGGGCCCCCAACTTCGCCTTCCCAGGCTGTAGCGTGGCCGAGCTCCTCAGCAGCTTGGGTGGCAGGCATGGCTGGATTCAGTACTGCAGCGATAAGCTCTTCTTTTGGGCTGACAGTCTGTGTGTTACAGAGTTCAGTTCAGCCCCTCCCTCCTCCAGACGAAGCTCTTTTAGAGGCTGGGTGGCTTTCTCTTTCCCCGCCCACACTCCTGGCAGCTTGTGTGTTGTCTGAAGAGGATATGTGGGCGGGAAAGTTAAAACAGAGCAGTCGCCTCGGCATCCACAGCCTTAAAAAAAAAAAAAAGTGAGCCTCCTGGGACTGTCCATTACCACCAAGTAAGTGACAAGTGAGCTTCTCCTCCCTCCCTTCCTGCTCTCTCTCCCCCTCTCTGCATATTACTAGCAGCCTGTTATTACTAGCACTGCAGCCTGTGACAGTTTCTTGCCCTCCTATGTTTTTTGATGTGGGTTCATGCTGCAGTTTGGCCGCAATGCTGGTGTACTGGCACTGTCTTGCTGCATGTTACCCCGGTCCCATAGACTTCTATTAGGTTGTAAATTTTTTTGCTGCATGTTCTGAAAGTGCACAAAAATTCCTGCATGCTGCATCTTTGGTGCAATTCCAGAAAATGCAGCAAAAACGCACAACCTAAAAGAAGTCTGAGGGACTGCGGCTATGGAAAACCGCCAGCACACCAGTGCAGTGGTGGCCTGTCCATTAAGGGTGCATGGGTGCTGCCCCCTCCATCCTGCCTTGCATGAATCTATCCATGGCCACCGTGCCCACCCCCTATTCAGGTGTCCGTCTCCAGGGGGGGTGGCACAGTGGCTGCATTTGATGGGGCACAGTGGCTGCATATGATGGGCACGGTGGCTGCATTTGATGGGGCACGGTGGCTGCGTTTGATGGGGCACGGTGGCTGCGTTTGATGGGGCACGGTGGCTGCGTTTGATGGGCAACAGTGGCTGCTTTTGGCACAGTGGCTGCATTTGATGGGGCACAGTGGCTGCATTTGATGGGCAAAGTGGCTGCGTTTGATGGGGCACAGTGGCTGCGTTTGATGGGCACAGTGGCTGCGTTTGATGGGCACAGTGGCTGCGTTTGATGGGCACAGTGGCTGTGTTTGATGGGCACAGTGGCTGCATTGATGGGCACAGTGGCTGCATATGATGGGGCACAGTGGCTGCATATGATGGGGCACAGTGGCTGCATATGATGGGGCACAGTGGCTGCATATGATGGGGCACAGTGGCTGCATATGATGGGGCACAGTGGCTGCATTTGATGGGGCACAGTGGCTGCATTTGATGGGGCACAGTGGCTGCGTTTGATAGGCAACAGTGGCTGCGTTTAATGGGCAACAGTGGCTGCGTTTGGCACAGTGGCTGCATTTGATGGGGCACAGTGGCTGCGTTTGATGGGGCACAGTGGCTGCGTTTGATGGGGCACAGTGGCTGCGTTTGATGGGGCAACAGTGGCTGTGTTTGATGGGCAACAGTGGCTGCATTTGATGGGCAACAGTGGCTGCGTTTGATGGGCAACAGTGGCTGCGTTTGATGGGCACAGTGGCTGCGTTTGATGGGCAACAGTGACTGCATTTGATGGGGCACAGTGGCTGCATTTGATGGGGCACAGTGGCTGCATTTGATGGGGTACAGTGGCTGCATTTGATGGGAAGAAGTAAGAAGAACACAGGGGTGTGGGTGAACTTAAACTGTATGGCTATGCTGTAGTTTCTGTAGGCTTTGCGTGCGTGCATGCATGCGGGGGGGGGGGGGGTTAGGGGGGCCTCCATGTCCATTTTGCTTGGGGCCCCCAAATTCCTTCAAACGGCCCTGGGCAGAAGGGGGATTTAAGTCCCCAGTAAGCAAGTGGTTAAACAATAAAAAACGGAAAATGTATTACCAAATACTTACCGTAATTTTTCTTTCCTGATGGACTCCATGGCAGCCTACGTGTGGGTTAACCCCGCCTCCTCTCCAATGCTATAGGACCCCATACCCATAAAAGTAAGCTCACCTCTCAGCACTGTGTTCCGTAACTAGCCGACTCTTGGACACTTACTTTCTTTCATTAATATTTTCTTTCAGGGTGGGAACTCCATCTGCCATGGAGTCCATCAGGAAAGGAAAATTACGGTAAGTATTTGGTAATAAATTTTCAGTTTTCCTGACTGACTCCATGGCAGCCTACGTGTGGGAAATAACTAGCCAGACCACACAGGTGGGTATGCTGAACAGAAAAGCTTTAATTTGTCCTGTCAACCGACAGGATTCTTAACCCAAAATTAACAGACGACAATGATGCCGGTTCAATGCAGTAATGGGCCATAAATGTATTAATAAAGGCCCACGAGGCCGCTTTACAAATGACATCTGGAGCCACATGTCAGGCCGCCGCCCAGGATGCTGCCATTCCTTTGGTGGTGTGTGCCGTCACTGAAAAGACACATTGTATGCACATATACACCTATAGGTACACCCACAGACTATATTTGGAACAGACAAATCATTTCCACTCTGCCTTTAAATCTTAATAGTGCACTGACCTGAGTGAGAAGACAAGAGCCTCAGCAGGAAAGTCCAGTAGCCTCTGCTCGCCTGTCAGGGGAGATCCCAAATGACACAGGCGAGCATCAGCTTTTAAATTTCCCGCCTGCCTGTGACATCACCGCTGTCCATCCACCACACCTGCGTGGAGGAAGATCCCCCATTTGCGCCTGCGCGGCTGCCGAGAGACCCGCCGGACCGCGCATGCGCGAACCAAGCCTCGCTCTGGGAGCGGGCACTGCGCATGCGCGAATGGTGGCGGCGCCCGAGATTCGGGTCACCGCTGTGGGTTGGAACGCAGAGCGTTCCAGCCGCCATTAGGGAGAGCAGGGGGATGGGACAAACAACAAATAAAACAAAGATGCGACTGCCATGGAGCGTGGAGAAATAAAGTAGCAGACCTGCCAGCCGAGGGATCTTGGGCCCACTGCAGCAACTCCCATCCGTGTTGATTCATGGTTGCTGTAAGCTCTCCACCCGCCCATGGCTGGGTTACGAGCTGCACCGCTTTAAAGGTGTGCCATCCATCCAACCGACCGACGATCCATCCATCCAGAGATCTGCACCGCCGTGCATGCTTCAGGTCCATTGGAGGAGGACAAAAAAGGAACACAGTGCTGTGAGGTGAGCTTACTTTTATGGGTATGGGGTCCTATAGCATTGGAGAGGAGGCGGGGTTAACCCACACGTAGGCTGCCATGGAGTCAGTCAGGAAATTTACATTTTCTTTAAATATAGTGCCTGGGGGGTCCCCTTAGTCTGCCTGTAAAATGGCATATCTGTACCGTGTATAGAACCTGCTGCAGCAAAACTGACATTCATAAAGAAAAAAAAAAAGAAAAATTTAAATAGATTCTCCCAGCTGCAAGCTATTGTCGGCAATTGGGAAAATGTTAACAAAAAACTGCAATTTTTTTTTTAAATGGCGTGGGGCCCCCCTAAATCCATAACAGATGGATTTTAAGGGGAACCCCCATGTCAAGGGGGGACGAGCGAGTGGCCCCTTCTCCAAAACCATACTAGGCCACATACCCTCAACATGGGGGGTGCTTTGGGGCACCTTGTCCCCATGTTGATGAGGACAAGGGCCTCATCTCCACAATCCTGGGCGGTGGTTGTGGGGGTCTGTGGGCAGGGGGCTTATCTGCATCTGGAAACTCCCTTTAACAAGAGGGCCCCCAAACCCCCCCCCTTGTGAATGAGTATGGGGTACATTGCACCCCTACTCATTCACCAAAAAAAGTGTCAAAAAGAAAGCAAATATATATACAGATATATGATAAATAGGTTATTCCTAAGATATATACATTAATTCAACTCAATCCTTATACTTGTTGTTTGCTATAGATGGTATATCGAATTGAGGTTCATTTTAGATAGGAAGGGGGTGATAACATTCGGGTTAGTACTTCAATAGATAGGCTTGTTGTTAATATTTTATTTTTATATATTGCGATAGATTTCATGGTCACTGCTCGGACTTTCTGTTCTATTTATTATTCCCCGTCCATTAATATTTCCACAACCCTTTTTAATGCCATTCGTCTCTTGCCTTGTTTCTATGGATACAGATGACACTCTCTTACCGGACTGGATTCTGTTTCCGGTGGAACGGGTTTTAGAGATGTTCATTGGGATTTGCTATTTATTGACAACGTATATCCCGGGGTTAGCTGATGGGATACGTATTAATTGTTATAAGTTTATGTGATCGCCGATTACATATACTTTAAGATTTTTATTCCCCCCGATCTTTCATTAACCGACTGTCACATGAAAACGCTAATATATACCTCACGCACTGTCCTTCAAGTTGTTGGGTATGTGATAAATAGGTTGTTCCTAAGATATGTACATTATTTCAACTCAATCCTTATAATTATTGTTTGCTATAGATAGTATATCGAGTTGAGGTTCACTTTAGATAGGAAGGGGGTGACAGCATTCGGGTTAGTACCTCAATAGACAGGCTTGTTGTCTATTGACTTTATAACATTTAAAATATAAATTCCATAGTCACTACTCTGACTTTCTGTTCAATCTATTATTCCCCTTCCATTAATATTTCCACAACCCTTTTATATGCCATTTGTCTCCTGCCTTGTTTCTATGGATACAGATGACACTCCCCTACCGGACTGGATTCTGTTTCCAATGGACCGGGTTTTAGAAATGTACATTGGGATTTGCTATTTAATGGCTACGTATATTCCGAGGTTAACTGGTGGGATACATATTAATTGTCATAAATTTATGTTATCACCGATTACATACACACTCACGGAACTGTGAACCACATTTTTAGAAACCTATAAGACTGATAAAACTATTTGTTATATATTAATAGTCATGAGTTTATTGTAGTCACTCGATTGCATGGACATCTGTTCTGCACTTTGATTTACTTATTAATTTGATTTTGCTTTGATGTTCTCTATTCTTATCGATACTGACTGCTTTTTCTATATTTGCTTTTACCAATTATAAATTTACGGCATAGGTTTCATTGATGTATAGACATCATCAACTTATTTTGTGAGATTTTTATTATAAGTTTAATATTGCAATTTTTACTTTTAATTGTTTCAATATCTAGAATCTTTATACATGAAATTCATTACATCATTATTGATGGATCTATATTTTTATTATTGTATTTGAAAACCGTATTTTAATTTTTGATCTTATATTTTATATACTTTCCTTATATTTGCTTACATTAATCTGCTTATCCTGTAACGGCGGGTTGTCTTATTTCCTATTCTCTCGTCTTTCCGGCTAGGATTATTTCAACCCCCACATAGTGTGATCTGGTGTCTCATTCCTTCGGGTTGTGTTGACTTGATTTCCACTATACCTTTCCGTCTTAAATAGATTTTTGAGAAGGGACTATTCCCTTCTCTTCACGGTTTATTGTTTAGGTGTTTGTTTTTCCTTCCTTTCCCTTATCTTCCCACTTTGATTGATATTATTCCTAGATGTGTCATTTAAAAGCCACCTTATCACCTCCCCAAGTCAAGCTTTATTCCTTGAATATACGTGGACTTAATGTACCTGAAAAAAGATCACAATTACTTTTACTTTTACGGAAAGCCAAAGCAGATATAGTGTTCCTCCAAGAAACACACTTTAAAACAAACAATATACCTAATCTATATAACAAACTTTATCCAATGACCTATCATGCTACTTGTCCTACATCTAAATCTAAGGGCGTTTCTATTTTAGTCTCTAAAAATTGTCCTATTCAGATCCAAGATACTATGATAGACGATGAAGGTCGATTTATCTTTTTAAAAGGTAAATTATATAATAGGGGAAGGAGGATATACCACGCTTAAATGGATAAAGATAAATAAAAAATGATTGAATAAATAGATTGATGAACCCTAAAAATGCAGCAAACTCACACGTGTAGACCAAACACCAATATGCAGAAAAAAAGGAAAAAAGAGCTGCGCAAACCTGTATACAGTGAATATACAATCTAACAATAATCTGGAAATATTGTGCAATAACTAAATATAGTGACAAAAAAATTGTGACAAAAATATAATAATGTATGGTATGATATGATAAACTGACACATTAATCGAGTTTGACCCCAAAGGAATAACGGTTAATCATATAACTGTCCATCTAAGAGTCCATATAAATTTATGTTCAGAATTTATATGGACTCTTATATGGACAGTTATATGATTAACCGTTATTCCTTTGGGGTCAAACTCGATTAATGTGTCGGTTTATCATATCATACCATACATTATTATATTTTTGTCACAATTTTTTTGTCACTATATTAAGTTATAGCTATTGCACAATATTTCCAGATTATTGTTAGATTGTATATTCACTGTATACAGGTTTGCGCAGCTCTTTTTTCCTTTTTTCCTTTTTTTTTTAATTATATAATAGACCTATCACTTTAGCTAATCTATATGCTCCTAATAAACAACAGGTTCCCTTTTTTCTAAATACTTTTGAACATCTCAATACTTTTCAGACTGGAATGTTTATTTTTATTTTTTTAATTCGTTTTTGTTGAGATAAAAGAACAGTTTTCCAAAATACAAAATAGAGGGTACAAGAAGGTAAGTAAGCAATTGTGTAGTCATATCATCACAGTGTCATGGATATGCAGTAGTGTTTGTCTGCCATCTTACCTTCCTCCTCATGTGTTCATCTAGAGACCAGACCTCCTTCACCTGGCTTCCTTTATAATCTCCTCCCAGCCTGACTCCACCCCAGGCCCTATCACTGAACACTATATTAACCTGTGCACTGCAAGCCTGCTTTGCTGATCAACGTGTTTGTTAGGCATTGTGTGTTTGGGTTCCTGCCTGCCGTGTGCTACGTCTGTCTCTCTGTTACGTTATTGGCTTGTCCCCGACCATCCCTGTCTGCTCGTGACCCTTGACCTTCGGCTCGTTCTTCGTTATCCTTGTCTGCTTGTGGCCCCTGACCTTCGGCTTGTTATTCGGTTCTCTCTATCGTGTGCCGCTGCTTCCCCTTATCCTACGGGGCGTGAGCTAGGAAACTCCAGGGGCCGCGACCTGGTCCCAGCCTGCAGCGTAACATCCTCACCACTAGAGGCCCTGGAGAAGACCAGCTGGGTCTTAGACTCCGCGCCCTGGGGAATCTTGGCTCTCGCTTCCGTTGGGATCCCGGTTGTGCTCCTCTGGTCCCGCTTTCCACAACCACCCAGTTTCCTACCCACAGAAGCCAGCCATAGGGTTCACTACCTCGCGGTGCACTCCTGTCCCCCTACGGTGTGCATCTGTCACCTGGCCACAGGTGACCCTGACAGTTTGATCAGCCATGAACCCGGCTGACATCCCGTTACCCGTGGATGATCCGTTGCAGGGCATAGTTTGCAGACTTGAAACCCAGGAATCGAATCAGACTCAGGTGATGCGATTCCTCCAGGATCTGGCTTCTCGCTTTGAGCAGCTTCAGGCCTCCTTGGGAACCCTGAATCCGCAACCTCAAATACAACCAGCGGCTGCACCTATTGCACCAGTCGCAGCCACACACTCACTACAACTGCCAGCTCCGTCCCGTTTCTCTGGGGACTCCAAGGCTTGCAGGGGGTTCCTTAGTCAATGCACAATTCATTTTGAGCTCCAGCCCCAAAACTTCCTGTCTGATCGGGCTAAGGTAGCCTATATCATTTCCCTCCTCTCTGGTGAAGCTTTAGCCTGGGCAGCCCCTCTGTGGGAACTGAATGATCCAGTGGTTTCTAGCCTGTCTGGCTTCTTGAAACTTTTTCGGAATATCTTCGAAGAACCGGCTCGTGTCTCTTCAGCGGCCAGCACCCTTTTACGTCTCCGCCAAGAGTCTGCTTCTGTGGGACAGTATGCCCTTCATTTCCGCATACTGTCGGCTGAGTTGAGCTGGAACAATGAGGCCTTAGTCGCAACCTTTTTGCATGGCCTGTCTGATAGAGTGAAGGATGAATTAGCAGGAAGAACCATCCCCACTGATCTGGCCGGCGTTATCTCCTTGTGTAACCAGATCGATATTCGCTTTCAGGAGAGGACCTTAGAAAAGCAACGCCAGCACTCCTTGGTTCTTAGTCAGCCTGAGCTCCCCTCTCTTCGACCCGTAGAGCATCTCCTACCAGCTGAGGAACCCATGCAGCTGGGTCGGACCAGGCTATCCCCCGAGGAACGTGCTAGGCGCAGAACTCTTGGTCTGTGTCTTTACTGTGGGGGCAAAGGTCATTTTCGTGACACTTGCTCTCTTTGTCCAGAAAAACGTCCGGGTCCACTTCATCTGGAATGTGGAGTATTGGACCCAGAAATATCACCTTCCCCTTCTCGTCTTCTGCTTTCTGTGTTCCTTCATGTTGGTGCTTCTTCTCATTCGGTCTCAGCATATCTGGATTCCGGAGCCGCTGGTAATTTCATGGACTGGGAAATCGCATCGTCCATGAGACTTACTCTTTTGCCCCTCACCACGCCATTGGTGGTCTTGGCGATTGATGGTACTGTTCTCCCAGGGGGACCTATCCGCTTCCAGACCCTCCCTGTTAAGATGTCGGTGGGTACACTCCACCAGGAGTGGATATCCTTCCTTATCTTACCCAAGGCCTCAACGCCTATAATTTTGGGTCTCCCATGGTTACAGCTCCATTCTCCTCATGTGGACTGGACTACTGGACAGATCCTGGCTTGGGGTCCCTCCTGTTCCTCGTCCTGCCTACCCAAGGTTGCCCCTGTGAATCTGAGCCGGTCATTCATTCCAGGTTGCATAACCATTTACATTTCTCTGTCCCTAACCACCCTTGGACGCACAGCCAGGCTAGCTTGTCTACAAGTCCTGCAGTCGCTACGTCTTGCGATGCGATTCAGGTAGTCGCTACACCTGACTCAGCTATTCACTCTGCCTCTGTACTAGTTATGCCAGTCCAGCCCATGCCCAGTGAGCCTCTCACTTTTTCTTGTTCGGGACATTCTGCTTGTCCTTCAGCTATTCAGCTTGACTCCGGCGACATGTCACCTTCTAACCAACCTGACTTCAGGGTTCCACTGACATCTGCCCAGTCTGATGGTCCTGTGCAAGATGACCAGTTCCCCTTTAAGGGTCTAGGGGACCCTCCTCAGATTCCTGTTGATCGTCTCATGCCCTTGCTTATTCCTAGAGAGCCTTTGGTCCTCAATAGATCTTCTTGTCATCTCCCTACCTCGTTTTCGGTCTCTGAGGATAATCTTAAGTACGAGGTTAGACAAGTTCTGGATTCTCGGCTCTGCAGAGGCATTCTTCAGTACCTTGTGCATTGGAGAGGTTTTGGTCCTGAGGAGGCGTCTTGGATCGCTGCATCTGATGTCGCTGCACCTCATCTGTTGAGAAGGTTTCATCAGAGATTTCCCTTTAAGCCTGGGTCCAGGCGGGGGAGGGCCCATAAGAGGGAGGGTACTGTCATGGATATGCAGTAGTGTTTGTCTGCCATCTTACCTTCCTCCTCATGTGTTCATCTAGAGACCAGACCTCCTTCACCTGGCTTCCTTTATAATCTCCTCCCAGCCTGACTCCACCCCAGGCCCTATCACTGAACACTATATTAACCTGTGCACTGCAAGCCTGCTTTGCTGATCAACGTGTTTGTTAGGCATTGTGTGTTTGGGTTCCTGCCTGCCGTGTGCTACGTCTGTCTCTCTGTTACGTTATTGGCTTGTCCCCGACCATCCCTGTCTGCTCGTGACCCTTGACCTTCGGCTCGTTCTTCGTTATCCTTGTCTGCTTGTGGCCCCTGACCTTCGGCTTGTTATTCGGTTCTCTCTATCGTGTGCCGCTGCTTCCCCTTATCCTACGGGGCGTGAGCTAGGAAACTCCAGGGGCCGCGACCTGGTCCCAGCCTGCAGCGTAACATCCTCACCACTAGAGGCCCTGGAGAAGACCAGCTGGGTCTTAGACTCCGCGCCCTGGGGAATCTTGGCTCTCGCTTCCGTTGGGATCCCGGTTGTGCTCCTCTGGTCCCGCTTTCCACAACCACCCAGTTTCCTACCCACAGAAGCCAGCCATAGGGTTCACTACCTCGCGGTGCACTCCTGTCCCCCTACGGTGTGCATCTGTCACCTGGCCACAGGTGACCCTGACACACAGTATATAAGACCGAGATAAATATGTATCTGAGATATAATCTCCAGGATACGCGCTTACAAGAATAATCCGTAGTCTGAGTGGGAAAAACATATCAAAACTTACTCAAATGGGAGTTGAGAGGAGAAAAGGAGGGAGAGGAGGAGGGGAAGAAAAAGGGGGGATGGAGAAGAAAGAGGGGGGGTGAGGAGGGGGGGGAAGTATCATCCTGCGATCTTAGCATTGGTATATGAAAGAATTAAGGTAAGAGATGTTACAAAATACAAAACAGAAAACAGACATGAACCATTTAGTGTACATCTTTCTCATTATTAAACCATGTCGTCCAAATTTTCCAATTGTTGTCAAACTTTTGTCTATTACCTCTCCTACTAGCCAGTAGGGATTCAAATACATAATGTGTCTGCGTGATCATAAGAACTTCTGATGCATTCGGTGCCCTATCTGCCTTCCACTGTTTAGTGATCAAAGATCTGGCTGCCAACAGGATATGCGTCACTACTGTATTGAATTCCGGGGGGAACATGTCAATACCAACATGTAGAACTGCTAGGCTGGGTTTGGGGTGAGACAGGATTCCAGTAATCTCTGAAATATAATGAAATATAGAGTTCCAGAAGCTAGTTAGGTGCTTACACGACCAGAACATATGTAGCAGGTTACCAATCATTCCACAGTTCCTCTAGCACAACGGAGAACCTAGTGAACTGAATTTGGAGAGCCTGTAAGGGGTAAGGTACCATCGAAGAGCTATCTTTTGAGACAGCTCCCAGTGGTTAACACAGCTAGAGGCTTTATATAGTGATTTCAACGCATGTGTCCATTGTGTGTCTGAAACAGTAATACCTAAATCCAATTCCCACTTCTTGAAGGGTTGAGATTTAACAAAGTGCATTTTACATTGGAAGGTATTATAGAAAAGGGCAATACCCTTAGGGGGGGGGTGGGTGTTGTATAACCTCCAGATTTCTTTAGGTAATGCTATCTGATGCGATTTGAGGGAACCAAGGAAATGGGCTATTCGAGTATATTTATACTGGTCGGTAGATGTTAGGTTGAATTTTTCCTGTAAAGCTTTGAATGAAAGGAGGGAACTCTCTTGAAATAAGTCAGCTATTGTATCGATTCCCCTGGCCATCCATTCGATGAGGGAAATGGAAGGGATGATATGAGAGAGGATTGTTATCGGTATAGGTACATTTACTAGTTTGGAGGGTGGGAATGGAATTTTTCGGAGGTCCCTCCATGCCTCCAGAGAGGCCTGGATAGGAAGAGGCAGACCAAGCATGGGAAGAGGATGCCATATATCAACTAGTAGTAGGTTTCTGAGATTTTTAACAGGGCTTAAGGTCTGTTCGATGTCATACCATATTGATTTAGCTGTCGGGTCAAACCAACTTTTAAGCTGTGCTAGGATAGACGCTCGGTAGTAATCCTGGATATCGACCAGGCCCATGCCTCCTGCTGTTCTATGTTTAACCAAAAGGGCTTTGGAGCATCTAGGTCTTTTAGTGCCCCAGATAAATCTAGTGAGTAAGGAATTCAGATTTTTAAGATACTCCCTGGGTATAGGAATAGGAAGCGTTCTAAAAATATAGAGTATTTGCGGAAGTAGCAACATTTTAAATGCAGCTAGTCTACCCGACCAGGTCATTTCAATATTGGCTAGTCTTTTGGATTCTGTGGAAAGTTTGTCAGTTAGTGGAACATAATTGGCCTCTGCTAACTGCCGAGGGTCAGTTGTTAGTTTAATTCCCAAGTATGTAATATTGGAAGTATTCCAGGAATAAGGGAAAGTTGTCTGGAGCTGGTTTTTTTAAAAGGGGAGGGATTCCAAGGTCAAGAGCGATCGATTTGGTGAAATTCACCTTGTAGAAAGAGATTTCACTGAAAGCTGAGAGAGTGTCATGAGCATGTTGTAAAGAGGTAGAGGGGGAGGTTAAGAAGATAATGATGTCATCCGCAAACAAATTTATATCATGACATTTACCGTTAATGGAGAATCCCTTGATGTCTGGATGTGACCTGATCCTTTCCGCGAGAGGTTCAATGAGAAGGTTGAATATTGAGGGAGAGAGGGGACACCCCTGTCTGGTACCGTTAGAGATATGAAAAGTATTAGATAATAGGTTGGACGTATAAACTTGCGCGCATGGGGATGAATAGAAAGCAAGAATGGCTGAGAGGATGGGCCCCACAAAACCAAACCTTTGTAAAGTATGTCTCATGTACCCCCAGTGGATCCTGTCGAACGCCTTCTCCGCGTCCAAAGAGAGGAGGAGAGAAGGCGTCCGACACGATCTGGCATACTGGAGAAGTCCTATGACTCTCCTAGTGGCGTCTGAGGCCTGCCTGCCCTGAGTGAAACCTGATTGGTCCGGGGCAATGAGAGATGGTAGAATAGGTAGTAGTCTATGTGCCAAAATCTTTGCATACAATTTAACGTCTGTATTAAGTAAGGAGATTGGCCTAAAGTTCGCCGGGGTAGTGGGGTCCTTACCTGGCTTAGGAAGAGTGACCACATATGCCTTAAGCATTTCTGATGGAAACGAGGCAGAGGACATCACATTGGAGAAGACAGTATGTAGGGTAGGGATCAAATTATCCTGGAACGATTTGTAGTAGTCGTTTGGAAGGCCATCAGGGCCTGGCGATTTGCCTAATGGGAGTGATTTGATTCCCCTTCTGAATTCAGTCTCCGTGAAAGGTGCATTTAAAGCTAGGAGTTGAGTTTGCGTAAGGAAGGGGAGATTAATCTTGGCTAGGAAAGCTTGAATGTTTTCCTCAGTAGGCTGGGGAGTGTTGGGGTCATCTTTAAGATTATACAGAGAGGAGTAGTAGTCTGCAAAGGAGTTAGCTATCTTTTTAGGCTTAAGAATTTTATGATTGTTCTTCGGGTGGAGGAGAAATTGGATTTTAGACTTAGTTCTAGCCGTTCTAAGTCTCTGGGCCAGAAACTTCCCAGCTCTGTTGCCAGAGGAATAATGGGTTAGTTTCAAGTTTCGAATGTGTTTGTCATATTGTTCAATGAGAAGGAGCCTGAGATCAGAGCGGAGTTGGGAAATCTGTTGACCCAGCTGAATATCTGCGGTGGATTTGTTTTGGGTCTCCAATGACTTAATATCATTGAGGAGACGGTTAAGTTTTTGTGTCCTCTGCCTCTTCTCCCTAGCACACAACTGGAGAATTATACCTCGGATATACGCCTTGTGGGCACACCATAACATAGCAGGGTCAGAGACTGAACCTGTGTTTTCATCAAAAAAATTAGACAAGCAATCAGCAATTTTAGCAGCATGAGAAGGCGTCTGAAAAATTCGAGCATTGGCACGCCATATGTAAGCAGGGCTGGGAGTGTGCCCCTCCACCACCGTGATTGAGACAGGAGCGTGGTCTGACCACGTAATATCATGTATGGTGGAGGAAGACACCGCCTGCAGTAGCATTTTATCAACAAGAATCAAGTCAATTCTGGAATAAGAATTGTGTCTAGCATAATGGAAGGAGTAGTCTCTTTCGTTAGCATGCTGGCACCTCCACACATCATAAACGTCCTCTGTGTGAAGCAGAGTATGAAGTTGAGGAGGAGGGCGTTTTACTTTGGAGGAGGAGTCCATCTTGTAATCCACAGTCAAGTTGTGGTCCCCGCATATTATCAGGGAGCCTCTCTTAAGTTTGGTAATCTTGCCATATAATCTCTTCAGAAAGCGGCATTGATGTGAGTTTGGCGCATAGAGATTGGCAATGGTGAAAGGTTTGTTATTGAGTTCGCCCACCAAAATGAGAAATCTGCCGTCTGGGTCAGCATGAGTGTCTATGAGGTGGAAGGCGACAGTGTCCCTAATGGCGATCAAGACCCCCTTCTGTTTAGATGAGGCGGAGGCCAAAAAAATGTGTGGAAAGCTTTTGTGTACAAAGATAGGGGATTTGTCTGCTTGGAAATGCGTCTCTTGGATGCAGAGAACATCTGCTTGGAGTTTGATAGCTTCTTTCCAAGCCGAGGCTCTCTTAGCAGGGTGGTTGAGACCATTTACGTTAAAGGAAACTACTTAAAGTGCCATGTGGACATAGGAAGTGTTGATGTAGGCAGTACCTTAACCATGATGATGGGAGTTTGGATGCGGCAGGCAGTTGACATCCAGTGAAGAGCCGTAGGCGGTACATCTCCACGACGGTAATGGTGGTAAGGATCGATCACAGGATAAGCAGCAGTGGGAAGAAAGAAAAAGAGTAAAAAAAAAACAAGGAGGTAAAGAACATAGTCATTGTGATAAAAATTTGCTCGAACAGGAGCTTGAGGGCAGCTTTGTTGCCCATAATATGTGGGGGGGGGGATAACAAAAGCAACAAACCAAACAGTCCAGGACAGTCTGGGAACCTTGGTTGCTAAATATAAAAGTAGGTTTCAGGACTCCAACTCATGTGTGGCGTTTTTTGGCGCTTTTTCTGTTTGGCACTGTTTGCCATTCATATTGGTTGTTGAATTTTGCCGGAGGGGAGGAGCTTGCAGGTGAATGGTCAGGGATGATGTCTAGTGCACGCAGCAGAGCAAGACCCTCTTCTAGTTCCATGATCACAGTAGATTTGTCATCATGTGTAACAGTGAGTTTGACTGGGTAACCCCAGCGGTAAGGGACATTGTGGTTGCGAAGTGCTTTCGTCACAGGAAGTAAGGATTTACGTTTCTGCTTTGTGAACTGTGAAAGAT
Source organism: Rana muscosa (assembly GCA_029206835.1). NCBI lineage: Eukaryota > Metazoa > Chordata > Amphibia > Anura > Ranidae > Rana > Rana muscosa. Next base: position 705,880,331 of record CM055121.1, read on the forward strand.
CCGCAAAGAGCTGAATATGGGCATACTGCTCGAGGGGTTGTTGAGTCTTGCGGAATGCGAACATAAGCTGTTCTTTCACTTGATAGAAGTGTACTCGCATTAGTACATCTCGTGGTACATTCCCTGGGAGGTGGGAGGGTTTAGGTAGCCTATGTATGCGGTCTACCTGTAGCTCTGAAGTAGGAACTGAAGAGAGGTACTGCTTCATCAGATCATGGGCATATTGTTGGAGCTGTGCGGGGAGTACAGTCTCAGGTAAGCCCCTGATTTTGATATTGTTTCTCCTTGATCTGTCCTCAAGGTCAGCGACCTTTGCCCTGAGCCAAGCCAATTCTTCTGAATGATCAGAATGTGCGTCAATAAGGGAGTTATGGGAGGCCGCAAACTCCCCCAATCTTATCTTCCACGTGTGCCACCCTGCCCCCTAATTCAGTCACTTCAGTTTTAAAGTTCTTCATGCAATGCATTAAATCAGCATGCATAGAGCTGCGGAGTGAGACAAGCATGTCTTTGAGGGTAGTGTCAGAGACTGCTGCGCCTGTAGTTGTAAATGCTGTGAAAGGGTCTACCAGCTCCCTCGTGTCTTCTAACCCCTCATGACCTGTGCTCACCTTGGTGAAGTTGTCTTCCAAGCGGGGCTTTGACTTTGCCGGGCTGTGGGACATTGGTGTTGATGCCTCCGGAGAGCGTTGTGTTGAGGTGAGCTGTACGGCTGGGCTGGATGTAGCTGAGCGTGAGACGCAGGAGGAGGAAGGAGACGCGTCCTCCATGCCGGCACCATCTTGGGTCATGCTCCGGCCTTTCGGCAGGTAGAAATCATCCAATTTCTTCAGCTTAGCTGTCTCTTTCCGCTTGCGGGTCATCCCCAGAGTGGTATAGGAGCTTTAGGGCCCGTTTGGAGTGGTGTACGGTGCGTGGTATCCCGGCAGTTGTTGGCGGTTCCCGTGCCTGGAGCGGAGCTGTGTGATCACACGTCCATACAGTTGCGCGGTAGCCACGCCCCCCCAGACTGGAATGCTTATTGTGGGAGGAGATTTTAATCTGGCCCTCACTCCCTCCCTTGACACTTCATCTGGCTTCTCCTCTATGCCTTACAGAGCCCTTCACTCGGTTAAAAATTTACTTAAAGGTCTTACTCTTCTTGATGCTTGGCCGACTTTATATCCCAACACGAAAGATTATACATTTTTTTCACCACCCCATAATAAATACTCGAGGATTGACTATTTTTTTTTTATCTCAATCTGATCTTGAATCTCTCACAACAGCTAATATTGATCCAATGATCCTATTGGACCACCATCCCATTTCCATTACCCTTTCTTTCTCTTCCGTACCTTCTAGATCTAATATCTGGAGATTAGATAATTTGCTTCTTACAGATCCTGAGAATTAGAAATTTTTAAATTCTCGTCTTTTACAATACTTTTAAGAAAATGACTCTTGTGAAATAAGCTCGATGAACATATGGGCTGCGCACAAATGTGTGATAAGGGGAGAGATTATCTCCATTGCTGCAAAACGACGGAAAATTAGACAAGCCCTTCTTACAAAACTTTCAGAACAAGTTCATTCTCTTGAAAGTAGACACAAACAATCTCTGACGGACAGCTTATTTAATGAATTATTACAAGCTAGGGAAGCTCTACTAGATGAACTTGGGGAAAAAAATAGACGTAAATTTGCTCTGACACGTAAATTATTTTATGAATCTGGCAATAAATCTGGGAAATTACTTGCCAGAACTCTCCAATCTAAAAAGACTGCCCTTACTATTCATTCCATTACAGATCCTGCTGGCAATAAGTTTTTCTCTTCCTCTGAAATTGCTACTAAATTTAAAAACTTTTATTCTAAATTATATAATTTACCTTCACAAACATCAAAAGATCCTTCTATGGATAGAAAAAAAATGATTTCAGATTTTTTATCCCAATATAGCCCGACTCCAATTACCCCTTCAGAAGCCACTGAATTGGACAAACCGATTAGTATGCTGGGGAGTGTTGGGGTCATCTTTAAGATTATACAGAGAGGAGTAGTAGTCTGCAAAGGAGTTAGCTATCTCTTTAGAGTTAAGAATTTTATGATTGTTCTTCGGGTGGAGGAGAAATTGGATTTTAGACTTAGTTCTAGCCGTTCTATGTCACCCCCTTACTGGTCCTACCTTACTGATCTTTCGTTCACTTTGTAAAAAAAATAATATTGCATCATTTCCTAGACCCATTACTCCTATTGACCGTAATCCAGACTTTCCCTTAAAAATCTCTAAACTTGACATACATGGTTCGCCTTTTACTTCTTCCATTAGAGCAAAATCTCTTTTTAATAAAGAGAAGTTCATTTCATTTGATGGCTTTACTGCACTGATTCCAGACAGAGGTATCTCCTTTCTTGAATATATCCGGATTAAGTCTCTATTACTTGATTCTGTTTCGCCTTCTCAATGGTACAAAGATCTGACACCCTTTGAAAAACTATGCACAAAATCGGAACCACAAAGACACACTATATCGACCATTTATGCTCTGACTTTTGCTGACATCAATCCTAAAGATGACATAATTAGCCAAAAATGGGAAAGAGAACTTACTATGGACCTTACTAGAAAAGAATGGGAACATATTTTTACATACATCCATAAAGGTTCCCTAAATGTCCTAACTCAGGAGAATGGATTTAAGATATATTCCAGATGGTATAAAACACCAGACATAATCCACAAATTTAACCCTGATACTAGTCCTCTGTGTTGGCGATGTGCGGCTGCCCAGGGAACACTCCTTCATATTTGGTGGGATTGCCCTCGAATGCAACCCTTTTGGAAGGAAATACATTGTCTTATATTCCACATAACAACATATAAACTTGATTTTACTCCTGCTCAATACTTGTTACACCACACATCCTTACCTATTTCACTTTACAATAAATCTCTTGTTATGCATCTTATTAATGCGGCTAAACTGTGTATACCTATTCATTGGAGGGATGTTTCACCCCCATGTGTATCTGAATGGTTAAAAAAAGTCCAAACTATTGCTGAAATGGAAGATTTAATACAACAGGCCAATGACACACCATTTAAATTCAATAAAACTTGGGCTAACTGGATACAATTTACTAATTCTCCAGAATATCGTACCCTAACCTCTTTTATTCCTTAACTTGACTTGGGGATGTTTACACTAATAGTAATCTTAATATAATTCATATTTTATTCTTTGTACAATTATCCACTCTTCCCCTTATTTGACCTTATTCCCTTTTATTTCTTTTAATATATACTACATTATCACATGAGATATTTAGATTACCTTGTTTAATTTATTTTATTTAGTTCTGTATATTTTATTTTTCAATACATTCTATGTTTTACTTGCTCATAATATACATTTAATACACTTTATATTTATGAATATTATTCTGAACATGGAATTTCTTTTACTATTTATGCCCCTTTTTTTTATGTTGAAAAATTTAATAAAAACATTGAAACTAACAAAAAGAAAACAAAGCACAGTTTTTGACAAATCCAAAAAAATGTGTCAAAAAGAAAACAAAGCACAGTTTTTGACAAATCCATTATTAAAAATACAAAAATGTCACCGATCCATCGACAACCGCCTGCGACGAAGGCTAAATGCCGACTGCCTGCCCCGCCGTCTGATAGTTCTTAAATAGGTAAGGGGCGGGGCCACCTCGTGATGTCAGCTGGTGGCACCACCCCCATGTGAAGTCACTGCCCCAAAGGACCCCCCCATGTTGAGGGCATATGGTCTGGTATGGTTCAGGAGGGGGGCGCTCACTCATTCCCCCCTTTCCTGGCCTGCATGCTCGGATAAGGGTCTTTTTTTTTGGTGTGGGGGTTCCCCTCAAAATCCATACCAATATCCATTTTTGCTGGCAATAATAAAAAAAATTTAAAAAATAGAACTTTTTTTTTTTTTTTTTATTGCCAGCAATTTTTTGGGGGATTTAGCTGTCAGTGGGTAAACCCGCTGGCAGCTTATGAATCATCGTTTGGTAAGGACACAGTGGCCGGCTTCCCGGTGACCTGCTGAGAATTGCCCCTCAGCGGATTCTGCCATCTCTGTCCTGCACATGCGCATCACATCACGCAGCGTGTGTCAGCGTGTGCTGGCAGACTAACACTCACAGCAGAACTCAGAAAATAGCCGAATGCCAACTAACACATACACGGCGCATGCCACACACTCACACACGCTCCCGATGCTCGCCCCACTCTGCAAGGGGCGTGTGTATTAAGGGGGGCGTGCCATGGACGATTTTTAAAATGTTTATGGGCGGGTTTCTGCAAGACATAAGCTTTTGTTTTTAACAATTTTCTGACAAGTATTAAAATCCCCCATCCACATTGAACTACCCGCCCTTCTCTCTGTCCATCAATTCATGTCCTTAAACATGCCCCTTGCCCTTGCTCTAGTCATCCGTCCATTATAATACACCCGCCACCCTTGCAGAGTGGAGCGAGCATCGGGAGCGTGCGGCAACGACTGTCACAATACCCTGTTGATTGCGCAGTCGCAGTCTACAGCTCATGCACACCTCCTAATGTTCGTCAATTTTCGGAGCTAGAGCGCTGTGCCTGCGCAGTCCAGGGCTGGCAGAATCCGCAGGGGGGACACATCTCGGCAGAACACCGGCCCTCTCCTTAACAACCAAGCTCGGCAGGCGAACATCCCGCTGAAAGCACCGCAAATTCGGGTGTTTGCACGTGAACACCCAAATAGGCGCTGTTTGGGGCCGAAACCAATGCTTGGCCCGAACAGTTTGCCCATCCCTATTCCTGATATTCTACACCATTGGAAATGTTAGGTGACTCTAATGTATGGAAATAAGTAAAAGTCATGGGTGACTGCCTCACATCAGTGTGTTTTCAAGTTTTGCAGAAACGCACTACAGTTCATATAACATGCGTTTTTCTTGGAAAGGGTCGGGGACTTTTATGCCCACAGCAGGTTGCATTTTTGGTTCCATGGACTTCAATGGAAATGCAGCAGAAACATGTAAAAAAATGCAGTGCTTGCGTTTTTGATGCGTTTCAGCTGCATTTTTGCAGGTTTCTCCTGCATGACAACAGACAACTACCCAAAACGCATCAAAAACACATTTAAAAAATTGGCAAAAAGGCAGAATGCACAAAGAAAACAAATTAACAGCAGCCCGCATAGGTGTGAACACAGCCTGAGGGAGGTAATCACGGAGTGCAGGGAATGTATTACATCTGGATGGTATGCACTCTGGGCTATGGGGAGGTTGAGTTTCCTTTGCAACATTTTACATCTGTGTCACACTTTCCTGGTACAGTGAAACCTCGGATTACGAGAATAATCCATTCTAGGAGAATGCTTGTAATCCAAAGCACTCGCATATCAAAGTGAGTTACCCCATAGAAGTGAATGGAAACAAAAATAATTTGTTCCGCATTGACTTCAATGGCATGTGGCCTGAGGTGGGGGGGGCGCCGCAGAGCCTCGGAAAGGCTCGGAAACACCCGGGAATGGAGTATTTCCGAGTTTTTCTGTGTGATTCCGAGTATTACCGAACCGTTCCGAACCATTTCTGAGTGTCACCGGCGCCCCCACACCTCTGCCCAAATGCGGTACTGCACACCCCATTAGCTTGAATTCTGATAATTTTGCGAGACAACACTCGCAAACCGAGTCAGAATAAAAAAAAAAAAGTTGCTCATCTTTTAACCACATGCCGACCGCCGCACGCAGATATACGTCGGCAGAATGGCACGGGCAGGCAAAAGGACATATATATACGTCCCCTTTAAGAAGCGACATTGTGGACACGCGCGCGCCCGCCGCGAGCTCCGTGACTCCGACCGCGGGTCCCACGGACTCGATGTCCGCGGGCATACCCGCGATCGTGTCACGGTGAGGAAGAAGGGGGAAATGCTTACGTAAACAAGCATTTCCCCAGTCTTCCTAGTGACAGGACAGTGAACACAGTTTCCTGTAATTGGAAGCGGTGATCACTGTCCTGTCACACCCATCCCCCCTACAGTTAGAAGCACTCCCTAGGGCACACTTAACCCCTTCAGTGCCACCTAGTGGTTAACCCCTTCATTACCAGTTTCATTTTCACAGTAATCAGTGCAGCGGGATCATAGCCTCTATAATACACCCTGACCAGGCAGGCTTTATGCCGCAAAAATCCATGGCCACCAATCTCAGGCGCCTTTTTCTGAACATGCAGTTGCAGGCGGACAATGGGGGAAACAGGGCCCTTTTGTCCCTTGCTGCCAACATGGCATTTGACAGCATTGGCTGGCGATACCTGTGGGTGGTGCTGTCCAAATTTGGGTTTGGAGACCGATTCATAGCCTGGGTCAAGTTGCTATACGCCTCCCCACAGGCGACTATTCAGATGTCGGACAGGATGCCTCACGCGTTTGCTCTGGGCAGGGGGTACGAGGCAGGGCTGTCCCCTGTCTCCCCTGCTCTTTGCTATCGCTATTGAGCCGCTGTGTCAGAGAACTCACCTTGCTGTACATGTTGTGCATGCTCCTGTGCGCGCTGGTTCACGCCCCGGCCTGTGCTCACTGGTGTGCCTGTGTGCGCGGGTGCATGTGCGCGCGCGTGCGCTGATGCACGCCAAACAGTCCATTTAAATCCCTGGAATACTTCAGACCGGTGCTGTCTGATCTGCAGCTACCTGTGACCCTTTGCTCCTGATACCTGTCTGAACACTTGCCTCCTGATTACCCGGCCTGCCCATCGGATTACCCTTGTCTTCTGCCTGCACCTGACCTCAGCTTGCCTTCACCTTGTACCTGCCTGTTCCTCTGTACTTCGCTGCCTGCCTGTTGCCGACCCTGCCTGTGACCTGTGACTCGACTCTTCCTCCTCATAGGCCTTATGACTGCCCTATAGAGTTACTACCAGGAACTGAAGTCCCGTTTGGAAGAATCTTCCCTTTGACTGAGCAGGAGCTGGGCACTCTGAAGGTCTATATCGATGAAAACCTAAAGAAGGGGTTTATTTGCAAAATTACAATAAAGAACCGTTACCCACTGCCCCTTGTGCCTGAACTTTTCCAAAGGTTGGGATCCGCAGTCATCTTTACTAAGCTTGATCTCCGAGGAGCCTACAATTTAATCCGTATTCGAGAGGGGGACGAGTGGAAAATGGCTTTTCGTACCCGATTCGGGCACTTCGAGTACCTTGTTATGCCCTTCAGGCTATGTAATGCCATGGCCACGTTCCAACATTTTTTCAACGACATCTTCCGTGACTATCTTGATTTGTACGTTATAGTTTACCTGGATGACATCCTGATCTTCTCCGCCACAGTAAATGACCACCGCAGGCATGTCCCAAATGTTCTAACCCGGCTCAGGCAGCATGGACTTTATGCTAAACCAGAAAAATGTGCATTTGTACTGCAATGCATCCAATTTTTGGGATTAATCATCTCTGTTAAGGGGCATCAAAATGGATCCTCAGAAGGTTTCTGCCATCCTGGATTGGCCAGCTGCTACAGATAAAAAGGGGGTTCGGCGCTTTATCGGTTTTTCAAATTTTTACCGGAAGTTTATCAGGAACTTTTCTGCGATAATCGCCCCCTTACTGAACTAACCAAGCAAGGAACTCGACTCTTCTGGTCGTCCAAGGCTCAAACCACCTTTGAAAGGCTCAGGGAATTGTTCACCTCTGCCTCCATCTTGAAACACCCTGACCCTGCTTTACCGTTTGTCCTCGAAGTTGACGCTTCAGAAATCGCGGTAGGGGCTGTGCTATCCCAACAGCAAGGAGTCAAATCTCTCCTTTATCCTGTGGCCTTCTTCTCTCGTAAGCTCTCTACAGCGGAAAAGAATTATGATGTGGGGGATAGGGAGCTTCTGGCCATCAAGGCCGCGTTAGAAGAGTGGCGTTACCTACTTGAGGGTGCTGCACATCCCATCTTGGTCTACACTGACCATAAAAACTTAGAGTATTAAGAATGGCCAAGAGACTGAAACCACGGCAGGCGAGGTGGGCACTTTTTTTTTCAAGATTCCTGTTTCACATTACGTACAGACCTGGGTCAAAAAATACCAAGCCTGATGCGCTCTCCCACATGTTCAACAATTCCAAGAAATCTATATCTCCAGACACCATCCTCCCTTCGGGGAACTTTCTGTTGCTTCAAGGGGATCTCATATCCCGAATTAAACAAGCCTCTGCTGGACTGACCTCGTTTCCTGATACCTGTGTAAGGGCACAAGATGGGCTGATGTGGCATAAAGGCAAGTATGTGGTCCCAGAGAACCTAAGGGTAGCAGTGCTAGAGCTTTGCCACGACCATAAATTGGCAGGACACTTTGGTGCGCTGAAGACAGCTGAATTGATACAGCGCACGTTTTGGTGGCCTCAACTGATGAGCGACTGTAAAAGCTATGTGGAGTCATGCAATACCTGTTACCGAAGCAAGAGTAGCTGGGCAAGAGCCTGGGGTCTATTAAAGCCTCTACCTGTCCCAGAAACACCTTGGCAGATGATCTTCATGGATTTCATTGTGGAACTTCCTCTGGCTGAGGGGTTTTCTACTATTTTTGTTGTAGTAGACAGATTGTCCAAAATGGCCCATTTTCTGCCTATGAAAGGCACACCCTTGGCTATACAGACGGCGAAGATCTTGATCAAAGAGATAGTGAGGTTGCACAGAGTTCCAGCCAGCATTGTATCCAATCAAGGTGTTCAGTTCACCTCCAGGTTCTGGAAGGCTCTTTGTGGTTCTCTGGAGATCGACCAGACTTTACAGCAGTACCTCCATTGCTTCTCCTCATTCTCACAGGATGACTGGGCCTCTTTAATGCCTATTGCAGAGTTTGCGTACAATAATTCTCTGCATTCTGCTATCAAGCAGATGCCATTTTTTGCTAACTATGGCTTCCACCCGTCCTTCCTGCCCAGTACTATACCTGAATGTGCTATTCCTTCAGTTCCGAAACAATGGACTTCTTCCTCACTAACAATAAACTTTTACAGGAAACCATGTCCAAGACTCAGGAATATAATAAAAAGATGTTCAACAGGAAGAAGCGAGGAGAACTTATTCTGGAACCTGGCAACCAGGTATGGTTGTCTACAGCTAACCTAAAAATGGCCTGTCCCTCCAGGAAACTGGGTCCCAGATTCATGGGGCCTTTCTCTGTTAAGAGGAAGATTAATGACGTGACCTATGAACTTGACTTACCTGACTCTCTGAAGGTTCACCCAGTCTTCCATGTGACGCTGCTGAAACCTGTTGTTCCTAACCCCTTTGCTGGCCGAAGTACCGGTCCACCAGAACCCATAATAGTCAACAATGAGGAAGAATTTGAGGTGGAGGCTATCTTGGATTGTAGAAGAAGCTACAACCAGATCCAATATTTAATAAAACGGAAGGGCTATGGACCAGAGGATAATTCCTGGGAGCCCGAAAGCAGCATACATGCTGAAGAACTTATGCAGGCCTTCAAAAGATCCAATGCCGCGAAAATTGCCCAATTGGGCATCCGGAGGCTGCCCTTAAGGGGGGGCACTGTCAGAGAACTCACCTTGCTGGATGGGTTGTGCATGCTTCTGGGCGCTCTGGTTCACGTCCCAGACTGCGGGCGAGCCAAGCCAATTCTTCTGAATGATCAGAATGTGCGTCAATAAGGGAGTTATGGGAGGCCGCAAACTCCCCCAATCTTATCTTCCACGTGTGCCACCCTGCCCCCTAATTCAGTCACTTCAGTTTTAAAGTTCTTCATGCAATGCATTAAATCAGCATGCATAGAGCTGCGGAGGGAGACAAGCATGTCTTTGAGGGTAGTGTCAGAGACTGCTGCGCCTGTAGTTGTAAATGCTGTGAAAGGGTCTACCAGCTCCCTCGTGTCTTCTAACCCCTCATGGCCTGTGCTCACCTTGGTGAAGTTGTCTTCCAAGGGGGGCTTTGACTTCGCCGGGCTGTGGGACATTGGTGTTGATGCCTCCGGAGAGCGTTGTGTTGGGGTGAGCTGTACGGCTGGGCTGGATGTAGCGGAGCGTGAGCCGCAGGAGGAGGAAGGAGATGCGTCCTCCATGCCGGCACCATCTTGGGTCATGCTCCGGCCTTTCGGCGGGTAGAAATCATCCAATTTCTTCAGCTTAGCTGTCTCTTTCCGCTTGCGGGTCATCCCCAGAGTGGTATAGGAGCTTTAGGGCCCGTTTGGAGTGGTGTACGGTGCGTGGTATCCCGGCAGTTGTTGGCGGTTCCCGTGCCTGGAGCGGAGCTGTGTGATCACACGTCCATACAGTTGCGCGGTAGCCATGCCCCCCCAGACTGGAATGCTTATTGTGGGAGGAGATTTTAATCTGGCCCTCACTCCCTCCCTTGACACTTCATCTGGCTTCTCCTCTATGCCTTACAGAGCCCTTCACTCGGTTAAACATTTACTTAAAGGTCTTACTCTTCTTGATGCTTGGCCGACTTTATATCCCAACACGAAAGATTATACATTTTTTTCACCACCCCATAATAAATACTCGAGGATTGACTATTTTTTTTATCTCAATCTGATCTTGAATCTCTCACAACAGCTAATATTGATCCAATGATCCTATCGGACCACCATCCCATTTCCATTACCCTTTCTTTCTCTTCCGTACCTTCTAGATCTAATATCTGGAGATTAGATAATTCGCTTCTTACAGATCCTGAGAATTTGAAATTTTTAAATTCTCGTCTTTTACAATACTTTTAAGAAAATGACTCTTGTGAAATAAGCTCGATGAACATATGGGCTGCGCACAAATGTGTGATAAGGGGAGAGATTATCTCCATTGCTGCAAAACGACGGAAAATTAGACAAGCCCTTCTTACAAAACTTTCAGAACAAGTTCATTCTCTTGAAAGTAGACACAAACAATCTCTGACGGACAGCTTATTTAATGAATTATTACAAGCTAGGGAAGCTCTACTAGATGAACTTGGGAAAAAAATAGACGTAAATTTGCTCTGACACGTAAATTATTTTATGAATCTGGCAATAAATCTGGGAAATTACTTGCCAGAACTCTCCAATCTAAAAAGACTTCCCTTACTATTCATTCCATTACAGATCCTGCTGGCAATAAGTTTTTCTCTTCCTCTGAAATTGCTACTAAATTTAAAAACTTTTATTCTAAATTATATAATTTACCTTCACAAACATCAAAAGATCCTTCTATGGATAGAAAAAAAATGATTTCAGATTTTTTATCCTAATATAGCCCGACTCCAATTACCCCTTCAGAAGCCACTGAATTGGACAAACAGATTAGTATGCTGGGGAGTGTTGGGGTCATCTTTAAGATTATACAGAGAGGAGTAGTAGTCTGCAAAGGAGTTAGCTATCTCTTTAGAGTTAAGAATTTTATGATTGTTCTTCGGGTGGAGGAGAAATTGGATTTTAGACTTAGTTCTAGCCGTTCTATGTCACCCCCTTACTGGTCCTACCTTACTGATCTTTCGTTCACTTTGTAAAAAAAATAATATTGCATCATTTCCTAGACCCATTACTCCTATTGACCGTAATCCAGACTTTCCCTTAAAAATCTCTAAACTTGACATACATGGTTCGCCTTTTACTTCTTCCATTAGAGCAAAATTTTTTTTTAATAAAGAGAAGTTCATTTCATTTGATGGCTTTACTGCACTGATTCCAGACAGAGGTATCTCCTTTCTTGAATATATCCGGATTAAGTCTCTATTACTTGATTCTGTTTCGCCTTCTCAATGGTACAAAGATCTGACACCCTTTGAAAAACTATGCACAAAATCGGAACCACAAAGACACACTATATCGACCATTTATGCTCTGACTTTTGCTGACATCAATCCTAAAGATGACATAATTAGCCAAAAATGGGAAAGAGAACTTACTATGGACCTTACTAGAAAAGAATGGGAGCATATTTTTACATACATCCATAAAGGTTCCCTAAATGTCCTAACTCAGGAGAATGGATTTAAGATATATTCCAGATGGTATAAAACACCAGACATAATCCACAAATTTAACCCTGATACTAGTCCTCTGTGTTGGCGATGTGCGGCTGCCCAGGGAACACTCCTTCATATTTGGTGGGATTGCCCTCGAATGCAACCCTTTTGGAAGGAAATACATTGTCTTATATTCCACATAACAACATATAAACTTGATTTTACTCCTGCTCAATACTTGTTACACCACACATCCTTACCTATTTCACTTTACAATAAATCTCTTGTTATGCATCTTATTAATGCGGCTAAACTGTGTATACCTATTCATTGGAGGGATGTTTCACCCCCATGTGTATCTGAATGGTTAAAAAAAGTCCAAACTATTGCTGAAATGGAAGATTTAATACAACAGGCCAATGACACACCATTTAAATTCAATAAAACTTGGGCTAACTGGATACAATTTACTAATTCTCCAGAATATCATACCCTAACCTCTTTTATTCCTTAACTTGACTTGGGGATGTTTACACTAATAGTAATCTTAATATAATTCATATTTTATTCTTTGTACAATTATCCACTCCTCCCCTTATTTGACCTTATTCCCTTTTATTTCTTTTAATATATACTACATTATCACATGAGATATTTAGATTACCTTGTTTAATTTATTTTATTTAGTTCTGTATATTTTATTTTTCAATACATTCTATGTTTTACTTGCTCATAATATACATTTAATACACTTTATATTTATGAATATTATTCTGAATATGGAATTTCTTTTACTATTTCTAATGCATTTTTTTATATAATGTTATTCATGCCCCTTTTTTTTATGTTGAAAAATTTAATAAAAACATTGAAACTAACAAAAAGAAAACAAAGCACAGTTTTTGACAAATCCAAAAAAATGTGTCAAAAAGAAAACAAAGCACAGTTTTTGACAAATCCATTATTAAAAATACAAAAATGTCACCGATCCATCGACAACCGCCTGCGACGAAGGCTACATGCCGACTGCCTGCCCCGCCGTCTGATAGTTCTTAAATAGGTAAGGGGCGGGGCCACCTCGTGATGTCAGCTGGTGGCACCACCCCCATGTGAAGTCACTGCCCCAAAGGACCCCCCATGTTGAGGGCATATGGTCTGGTATGGTTCAGGAGGGGGCGCTCACTCATTCCCCCCTTTCCTGGCCTGCATGCTCGGATAAGGGTCTTTTTTTTTGGTGTGGGGGTTCCCCTCAAAATCCATACCAATATCCATTTTTGCTGGCAATAATAAAAAAAAAAAAAAAAAAATAGAACTTTTTTTTTTTTTATTGCCAGCAATTTTTTGGGGGATTTAGCTGTCAGTGGGCAAACCCGCTGGCAGCTTATGAATTATCGTTTGGTAAGGACACAGTGGCCGGCTTCCCGGTGACCTGCTGAGAATTGCCCCTCAGCGGATTCTGCCATCTCTGTCCTGCACATGCGCATCACATCACGCAGCGTGTGTCAGCGTGTGCTGGCGCACTAACACTCACAGCAGAACTCAGAAAATAGCCGAATGCCAACTAACACATACACGGCGCATGCCACACACTCACACACGCTCCCGATGCTCGCTCCACTCTGCAAGGGGCGTGTGTATTAAGGGGGGCGTGCCATGGACGATTTTTAAAATGTTTATGGGCGGGTTTCTGCAAGACATAAGCTTTTGTTTTTAACAATTTTCTGACAAGTATTAAAATCGCCCATCCACATTGAACTACCCGCCCTTCTCTCTGTCCATCAATTCATGTCCTTAAACATGCCCCTTGCCCTTGCTCTAGTCATCCGTCCATTATAATACACCCGCCACCCTTGCAGAGTGGAGCGAGCATCGGGAGCGTGCGGCAACGACTGTCACAATACCCTGTTGATTGCGCAGTCGCAGTCTACAGCTCATGCACACCTCCTAATGTTCGTCAATTTTCGGAGCTAGAGCGCTGCGCCTGCGCAGTCCAGGGCTGGCAGAATCCGCAGGGGGGACACATCTCGGCAGAACACCGGCCCTCTCCTTAACAACCAAGCTCGGCAGGCGAACATCCCGCTGAAAGCACCGCAAATTCGGGTGTTTGCACGTGAACACCCAAATAGGCGCTGTTTGGTGCCGAAACCAATGCTTGGCCCGAACAGTTTGCCCATCCCTATTCCTGATATTCTACACCATTGGAAATGTTAGGTGACTCTAATGTATGGAAATAAGTAAAAGTCATGGGTGACTGCCTCACATCAGTGTGTTTTCAAGTTTTGCAGAAACGCACTACAGTTCATATAACATGCGTTTTTCTTGGAAAGGGTCTGGGACTTTTATGCCCACAGCAGGTTGCATTTTTGGTTCCATGGACTTCAATGGAAATGCAGCAGAAACATGTAAAAAATGCAGTGCTTGCGTTTTTGATGCGTTTCAGCTGCATTTTTGCAGGTTTCTCCTGCATGACAACAGACAACTACCCAAAACGCATCAAAAACACATTTAAAAAAATTGGCAAAAAGGCAGAATGCACAAAGAAAACAAATTAACAGCAGCCCGCATAGGTGTGAACACAGCCTGAGGGAGGTAATCACGGAGTGCAGGGAATGTATTACATCTGGATGGTATGCACTCTGGGCTATGGGGAGGTTGAGTTTCCTTTGCAACATTTTACATCTGTGTCACACTTTCCTGGTACAGTGGAACCTTGGATTACGAGAATAATCCATTCTAGGAGAATGCTTGTAATCCAAAGCACTCGCATATCAAAGTGAGTTACCCCATAGAAGTGAATGGAAACAAAAATAATTTTTTCCGCATTGACTTCAATGGCATGTGGCCTGAGGTGGGGGGGGCGCCGCAGAGCCTCGGAAAGGCTCGGAAACACCCGGGAATGGAGTATTTCCGAGTTTTTCTGTGTGATTCCGAGTATTACCGAACCGTTCCGAACCATTTCCGAGTGTCACCGGCGCCCCCACACCTCTGCCCAAATGCGGTACTGCACACCCCATTAGCTTGAATTCTGATAATTTTGCGAGACAACACCCGCAAACCGAGTCAGAATAAAAAAAAAAAAGTTGCTCATCTTTTAACCACATGCCGACCGCCGCACGCAGATATACGTCGGCAGAATGGCACGGGCAGGCAAAAGGACATATATATACGTCCCCTTTAAGAAGCGACATTGTGGACACGCGCGCGCCCGCCGCGAGCTCCGTGACTCTGGCCGCGGGTCCCACGGACTCGATGTCCGCGGGCATACCCGCGATCGTGTCACGGTGAGGAAGAAGGGGGAAATGCTTATGTAAACAAGCATTTCCCCAGTCTTCCTAGTGACAGGACAGTGAACACAGTTTCCTGTAATTGGAAGCGGTGATCACTGTCCTGTCACACCCATCCCCCCTACAGTTAGAAGCACTCCCTAGGGCACACTTAACCCCTTCAGTGACACCTAGTGGTTAACCCCTTCATTACCAGTTTCATTTTCACAGTAATCAGTGCAGCGGGATCATAGCCTCTATAATACACCCTGACCAGGCAGGCTTTATGCCGCAAAAATCCACGGCCACCAATCTCAGGCGCCTTTTTCTGAACACGCAGTTGCAGGCGGACAATGGGGGAAACAGGGCCCTTTTGTCCCTTGCTGCCAACAAGGCATTTGACAGCATTGGCTGGCGATACCTGTGGGCGGTGCTGTCCAAATTTGGGTTTGGAGACCGATTCATACCCTGGGTCAAGTTGCTATACGCCTCCCCACAGGCGACTATTCAGATGTCGGGCAGGATGCCTCACGCGTTTGCTCTGGGCAGGGGGTACGAGGCAGGGCTGTCCCCTGTCTCCCCTGCTCTTTGCTATCGCTATTGAGCCGCTGTGTCAGAGAACTCACCTTGCTGTACATGTTGTGCATGCTCCTGTGCGCGCTGGTTCACGCCCCGGCCTGTGCTCACTGGTGTGCCTGTGTGCGCGGGTGCATGTGCGCGCGCGTGCGCTGATGCACGCCAAACAGTCCATTTAAATCCCTGGAATACTTCAGACCGGTGCTGTCTGATCTGCAGCTACCTGTGACCCTTTGCTCCTGATACCTGTCTGAACACTTGCCTCCTGATTACCCGGCCTGCCCATCGGATTACCCTTGTCTTCTGCCTGCACCTGACCTCAGCTTGCCTTCACCTTGTACCTGCCTGTTCCTCTGTACTTCGCTGCCTGCCTGTTGCCGACCCTGCCTGTGACCTGACCATCCCGCTCCACTCCTGCTCAGCATCCTCTGCCTGTGTGCCTGTTTACTGTTGCCTGTCCGGCCGGACACCTACTCCTCTGCACCTGCATCCAGAGCCACATCTCCTGCAACTACCCGCCAGGCTCTCATACCACTCCGCACTCCCATGCCTCCTGTCCATACTATCAGGGGCCGCGAGTCGGACACGTAAGGGAGACCTTCCTCTGCTCTATTGGGCTCACCAGTCTGGTACGTATAAGTCTGACAGTATCAGACAGCCATGCCCGAGCCCGAGCCCGAGCAAGGAACCACTTACATGGAGGAACTCTGTAGACACCTGGCGGGTCTAACGCAAGCTGTGAAGGATCTTCATCGAGGCTATACAAGATTGGAAGAATGGGTTCACGTCCTGTCTTCGCCCGCCAGCCCACAAGGCGCTGCCGCAGCTGCATCCTCTGTAGTGATGCTACCTCCCGAGCCCAGGGTACCCACGCCCGACAGGTTTTCGGGTGAACGCAGTCAATTCCGGACTTTTCAAAATGCCTGCAAACTCTACTTCGCTGTACAACCTCGCACCTTTTCATTGGAAGTAACCAAAGTAGGCTTCGTAATCTCCCTCCTGTCTGGTGAACCTCAAACCTGGGCCCACTGTCTCTTGGAGCAAAAAGCAGAATCCCTGAATCATCTAACCACATTTTTTGACGCTATGTCTCAGCTTTATGAGGACCCCCAGCAGACCGCCACTGCGGAGTCTGCATTATATGCTCTACAGCAAGGTCGCCGAGCGGCGGAAGATTATGTGACAGAGTTCAGGCGGTAGAGTTCCGACACCAATTGGAACGATGCTGCCCTGCGTTCTCAATTCCGGATGGGACTATTTGATGCACTTAAGGACGAACTGGCACGGGTCGGTACTCCTCCAACTTTGGATGGACTCATTAATCTGTCAATCTAAATCGACCAACGCTTACGGGAGCGCCGCTCCGAGAAGTCCACCAGCCAACTTCGACCCACCTGGATGCTTCCCAAGGTCCCCAGCTTTCCCTGCCAGACCCCTTCGACTCCAACCGTCCCAGTCTCTGACACTCCTGAGCCCATGCAGCTGGGCCTACTTCGTCCTTCCCTTACCCCAGAAGAACAACAGCGCAGACGGATCCACAACCTTTGTATGTACTGCTGAGAACCTGGGCACTATGTGAGGTCTTGCCCTACCAAGATGCGTAAAAGCCTCCCGACCTCTTCCTTGTGTCCATCTGTCCTACCTAAACCAGCTTATCACCTTGCTCTCTCCATCATGTTGCAGCTTCCAGGAAAAGATACCCCAATCCCAGTCTCCATCATAATTGACTCCGGGGCATGCAGTTGCTTCATTGACCTATCATTTGCTGCCAACCTCCACATTCCTCTTTAGCCTAAGACCCAGGGACTTGCTGTACACCTTGCTGATGGGTCCACCATTAAATCTGGCCCTGTTACACAGGAAACTGTTTCGTTGCTGGCCACCATGGCCACCCATCATCAGGAATTTCTACGCCTTGATGCTATCTCCTCACCCCTGTTCCCTATCATTTTGGGGATGCCCTGGCTGCAAACCCATAACCCCAGTATTGACTGGGCCACGGGGAGATCTTGTTCTTGTCCAGCTACTGCCAGCAGCACTGTTTGCAACAAACCTCAGTTAACTCCCCACAACTGTTCTGCCTTGATACTGACTCTGAGCTATGGCAGTCAGTCCATGTGCCCTATCATGACTTCCTGGACGTGTTCAGCAAGAAGGGGGAAGAGACTCTTCCTCCTCATAGGCCTTATGACTGCCCTATAGAGTTACTACCAGGAACTGAAGTCCCGTTTGGAAGAATCTTCCCTTTGACTGAGCAGGAGCTGGGCACTCTGAAGGTCTATATCGATGAAAACCTAAAGAAGGGGTTTATTTGCAAAATTACAATAAAGAACCGTTACCCACTGCCCCTTGTGCCTGAACTTTTCCAAAGGTTGGGATCCGCAGTCATCTTTACTAAGCTTGATCTCCGAGGAGCCTACAATTTAATCCGTATTCGAGAGGGGGACGAGTGGAAAACGGCTTTTCGTACCCGATTCGGGCACTTCGAGTACCTTGTTATGCCCTTCGGGCTATGTAATGCACCGGCCACGTTCCAACATTTTTTCAACAACATCTTCCGTGACTATCTTGATTTGTACGTTATAGTTTACCTGGATGACATCCTGATCTTCTCCGCCACAGTAAATGACCACCGCAGGCATGTCCAAAATGTTCTAACCCGGCTCAGGCAGCATGGACTTTATGCTAAACCAGAAAAATGTGCATTTGTACTGCAATGCATCCAATTTTTGGGATTAATCATCTCTGTTAAGGGGCATCAAAATGGATCCTCAGAAGGTTTCTGCCATCCTGGATTGGCCAGCTGCTACAGATAAAAAGGGGGTTCGGCGCTTTATCGGTTTTTCAAATTTTTACCGGAAGTTTATCAGGAACTTTTCTGCGATAATCGCCCCCCTTACTGAACTAACCAAGCAAGGAACTCGACTCTTCTGGTCGTCCAAGGCTCAAACCACCTTTGAAAAGCTCAGGGAATTGTTCACCTCTGCTTCCATCTTGAAACACCCTGACCCTGCTTTACCGTTTGTCCTCGAAGTTGACGCTTCAGAAATCGCGGTAGGGGCTGTGCTATCCCAACAGCAAGGAGTCAAATCTCTCCTTTATCCTGTGGCCTTCTTCTCTCGTAAGCTCTCTACAGCGGAAAAGAATTATGATGTGGGGGATAGGGAGCTTCTGGCCATCAAGGCCGTGTTAGAAGAGTGGTGTTACCTACTTGAGGGTGCTGCACATCCCATCTTGGTCTACACTGACCATAAAAACTTAGAGTATTAAGAATGGCCAAGAGACTGAAACCACGGCAGGCGAGGTGGGCACTTTTTTTTCAAGATTCCTGTTTCACATTACGTACAGACCTGGGTCAAAAAATACCAAGCCTGATGCGCTCTCCCACATGTTCAACAATTCCAATAAATCTATATCTCCAGACACCATCCTCCCTTCGGGGAACTTTCTGTTGCTTCAAGGGGATCTCATATCCCGAATTAAACAAGCCTCTGCTGGACTGACCTCGTTTCCTGATACCTGTGTAAGGGCACAAGATGGGCTGATGTGGCATAAAGGCAAGTATGTGGTCCCAGAGAACCTAAGGGTAGCAGTGCTAGAGCATTGCCACGACCATAAATTGGCAGGACACTTTGGTGCGCTGAAGACAGCTGAATTGATACAGCGCACGTTTTGGTGGCCTCAACTGATGAGCGACTGTAAAAGCTATGTGGAGTCATGCAATACCTGTTACCGAAGCAAGAGTAGCTGGGCAAGAGCCTGGGGTCTATTAAAGCCTCTACCTGTCCCAGAAACACCTTGGCAGATGATCTTCATGGATTTCATTGTGGAACTTCCTCTGGCTGAGGGGTTTTCTACTATTTTTGTTGTAGTAGACAGATTGTCCAAAATGGCCCATTTTCTGCCTATGAAAGGCACACCCTTGGCTATACAGACGGCGAAGATCTTGATCAAAGAGATAGTGAGGTTGCACGGAGTTCCAGCCAGCATTGTATCCAATCAAGGTGTTCAGTTCACCTCCAGGTTCTGGAAGGCTCTTTGTGGTTCTCTGGAGATCGACCAGACTTTACAGCAGTACCTCCATTGCTTCTCCTCATTCTCACAGGATGACTGGGCCTCTTTAATGCCTATTGCCGAGTTTGCGTACAATAATTCTCTGCATTCTGCTATCAAGCAGATGCCATTTTTTGCTAACTATGGCTTCCACCCGTCCTTCCTGCCCAGTACTATACCTAAATGTGCTATTCCTGCAGTTTCCGAAACAATGGACTTCTTCCTCACTAACAATAAACTTTTACAGGAAACCATGTCCAAGACTCAGGAATATAATAAAAAGATGTTCAACAGGAAGAAGCGAGGAGAACTTATTCTGGAACCTGGCAACCAGGTATGGTTGTCTACAGCTAACCTAAAAATGGCCTGTCCCTCCAGGAAACTGGGTCCCAGATTCATGGGGCCTTTCTCTGTTAAGAGGAAGATTAATGACGTGACCTATGAACTTGACTTACCTGACTCTCTGAAGGTTCACCCAGTCTTCCATGTGACGCTGCTGAAACCTGTTGTTCCTAACCCCTTTGCTGGCCGAAGTACCGGTCCACCAGAACCCATAATAGTCAACAATGAGGAAGAATTTGAGGTGGAGGCTATCTTGGATTGTAGAAGAAGCTACAACCAGATCCAATATTTAATAAAACGGAAGGGCTATGGACCAGAGGATAATTCCTGGGAGCCCGAAAGCAGCATACATGCTGAAGAACTTATGCAGGCCTTCAAAAGATCCAATGCCGCGAAAATTGCCCAATTGGGCATCCGGAGGCTGCCCTTAAGGGGGGGCACTGTCAGAGAACTCACCTTGCTGGATGGGTTGTGCATGCTTCTGGGCGCTCTGGTTCACGTCCTGGACTGCGGGCGCGCGCGCCTGTGCGCGATAGTGTGACTGTGTGCACGTGCGTGCGTGTGCGCTGATGCGCGCACCGATGCGCGCCAAACAGTCCATTTAAATCCCTGGAATACTTCAGACCGGTGCTGTCTGATCTGCAGCTACCTGTGACCCTTTGCTCCTAATACCTGTCTGAACACTTGCCTCCTGATTACCCGGCCTGCCCATCGGATTACCCTTGTCTTCTGCCTGCACTTGACCTCAGCTTGCCTTGACCTTGTACCTGCCTGTTCCTCTGTACTTCGCTGCCTGCCTGTTGCCGACCCTGCCTGTGACCCGACCATCCCGCTCCGCTCCTGCTCAGTATCCTCTGCCTGTGTGCCTGTTTCCTGTTGCCTGTCCGGCCGGACACCTACTCCTCTGCACCTGCATCCAGAGCCGCATCTTCTGCAACTACCCGCCAGGCTCTCATACCACTCTGCACTTCCGTGCCTCCTGTCCATACTATCAGGGGCCACGAGTCGGACACGTAAGGGAGACCTTCCTCTGCTCCAATGGGCTCACCAGTCTGGTACGTATAAGTCTGACACGCTGGCGGCGGTAGTGAGGGCTAGCCAGGGGATCACGGGGTTGAGGTATGGTGATCTTCATGAAAAGATTATGCTGTATGCTGACGACATGATGCTTTTCTTGGGAGACACCACCGCTTCTTTGGCTGAGGTGACCACCATTATTTCTAGATTCGGGCATTTCTCCGGCCTGACAATTAATTGGTCCAAGTCGGCACTGATGGTGCTGGATGGGGAGCGGGCGGTGGATCTGCATGATTCCTGCCCTATCCCGGTGGTGACATCATTCAAATACCTGGGAGTACAAATAACACCTAAACTTGTGGACTATTGCCCTTTAAATATACACCCCCTATTGTCTAAATTTAGGGACAAGATCAACACCTGGAACAAACTTGAACTTTCGCTGGCAAGTAAGGCCAATTTAATAAAAATTATACTGATGTCACAGCTACTATATTTTCTACACAACTCTCCGGTTGTGATCCACCTGAAAATCTTTCGGGTGGTTAACACCCTCTTTAGAGGTTTACTATGGAACACAGGCCCCCACAGAATTAAATTAGAACAGCTGCAGAATGCTAAGGACAGTGGAGGATTGGCAGTGCCCAATCCTTGGCTGTACTACATTGCAGCCCAAATGCAACATCTGATTGGATCCATGGCCCAGGATCTGGCTGGTTCCTCTGCATGATTGCTGTTGACTGGGCCTGGATGCTCCGATGTTCCACAAATCAAATAAACAGACACCCACCGTTACTTTAATCCAGAAAATCTGGAATAAGGGTAGACCGATACAAGAGGTGACAGGCTTTACTGAATATAGTCCGATATGGGGGAATCTCTCCTATGTCGAACTGGCAAAATTGCAACAGGGCCCCAGGTGGAGCTCCTTCGGCGTGACTTTGCTATCACACATATTTCAGGACGGAAGGCTGTTGTCCTTCCCTGAGATGCGAGTCAGGTTTTTCTACCCTCTACCATGTACTTCTCTTATCTCCAGCTCCAACATGCGGTGGGAGCGCAGGGAGACGCTACCCACTGGGCCAGTGGCGGTGTGTCCATAGTGGGCACAGGAGCGCCGCCCCCTCTCTCCCCTGCAACAATACATACATTCATGCATCTGAATAACAGCGGCTGGTTGACTTTTGGAAGTGCCTATCAGAGCCAGCGGCTCTGATAGGCTTCCCGATTACAGCCTGTGGGCTGTAATCGGCTTCCAAATAGTTAACCAGGGGATGCACGGGCTGTGTGTTCCTTGGTTAACACTGACACGCGTCTCAGCCAATCAGTTTCACCGGGTCTGGTTACCAGTAACCTGATTGGCTGAAGCAACATCGAGGGCGGGAGAAGACATTGAGGATGGAAGAAGAGCGGCGCTGACCCAAGGAAGGTAAGTGCAGGGCTGGGGGGAAACTGGCTGTATTTGGGGACAAACTGGCTGCATTTAGGGACAAACTGGCTGTATTTGGGGGGAAACTGGCTGCATTTGGGGACAAACTGGCTGTATTTGGGGACAAACTGGCTGTATTTGGGGGGAAACTGGCTACATTTGGGGACAAACTGGCTGCATTTGGGAACAAACTGGCTGCATTTGGGGACAAAGTGGCTGCATTTGGGGGGAAACTGGCTGTATTTGGGGACAAACTGGCTGCATTTGGGGACAAACTGGCTGCATTTCGGGGGGAACTGGCTGCATTTGGGGACAAACTGGCTGCATTTGGGGACAAAGTGGCTGCATTTGGGGGAAACTGGCTGTATTTGGGGACAAACTGGCTGCATTTGGGGACAAACTGGCTGCATTTGAGGGGGCAAACTGGCTGCATTTGAGGGGGCAAACTGGTAGCGTTTGGGCACAGTGGCTGCGTTTAATGGGCACAGTGGCGGCAATTGATGATTTTTTTCAGTTTGTTTGCGCCCCCAAAAGACGTAGGAGATGGTGACAAAGTCCCTTCATTAAGTACAGTCTCCTTTTCTACATCCGGGGTCTCCATCCGGGGTGTCGTGTCCCCAGAGTTAATGGGTGACCCCTCTTGGAGGCTGCGTATCGGGGTAACGCATTCTCTATTGTCCCATCTCCTCTCCTGAGACAAAGTCTCAAACAGATCGTCATCCCCGATATCTGATGGAGAGTCAAACTCCGAAGAGCCCCACTCCTCGGCAGGTAGATAAGTGCGGGTAGCTACAGTCAATTTGTCCCCAGCCTCCTTACCGGTTCCTGACGTGGACTTCCCGGAGACTTCACTGCTCACGATGTACGGTTCTGGCAGGCGCTGAGGTAGGCCTCCACCGCAACCGCGGGAGGCCTTAACGTAGCCCACCTTCCGTTTTGCAGGTGGGATGAAAGCACAGGTGGTGGCGGTGGCAGCATCCGCTGCCATGTCTGCAGATGGCTCCGAAGTAACAGTAGCTTCTACTCCGCATCCACCTGTCGTAGCAAAGGCAATGCGCGTAGGCTGGACCGCTGGGGCGAAGGCGACTTCCTCCATAGTAACGGTGCCTGTTAACCAGTCTACCCGATAAGCACGGGGTGGCGCAGTGGGTTGGTCCACCTCAAACAAGTACTCCCCGCAGGATGCACAGCGGCCGAATGGGCGCAATTGTATAACCAGTCCATCGCATCCAGGGCAGAGCATGCCCAGGGCCTCCACATCTTGACTGGTATAAAGAGTAAAGTGTCCCCGGGGCTTTAGTCGGATCCCCGTATCTGTAAGCGAGGCTCCGGATTGCGTGGCACCCACAGCATTTGGCATAGCGAACATCCTGGGTCCCGATATGGCTGGTGCCCAGGAGAAAGAGGACATGTTGCTCGCTGAACTCCCCGCTCGGTCAGGCAACCTTCGGTCCTTGCGCCAAACACACTCACGTGGTTCACGCGGGTGGCGGGAACTCCTCCCAGTTTAGTTCCCTTTTGCACGTAGTTTGCGGGCTTTCTTCTTTCTGGCTCCGCCCATGAACTACGCAGTTGGCAAAGTGATTTGTACCCCTTGACCCCTTGTTCTCTCGTTCAAAGCACAGTCCAACACTTTCTCGATGGCAGACTTTCAATAAAGCAAAAAAACTGTAATCCAGTTGTCAGTGGCAACGGCAAAAATCCCGGACGAGCCTCTACGTGTAGCACTACCCCCGTAGGAGCTGCTGGTTTGTTTTGGGTTTGCACATTACCTCTTTAGCTTCATTGTCAGGGTAGGAAAGTCCTTAATAAATGCAATGTCCACACAAAGGTAAAACTTCAACAGTCAGGCTTTATTATTTTCTTCTGCAGTATAACTTGAGAGAAAGTAGAAGGTAGGAGAAGAATAGAAGAAGGTTCACGCACACGGTACAGAATGCACAAAATTAGTTCAAAGTACTAATCAATCATTCACCACTCTCACCGATAGAGTGGGTATTGCTCACCCGGATAGTCCCCTCTCACATGGCCTAGCAGCCGGGATGACGCATGAACCAGTAACAAGACAGCCTCTGCCACAGACTGCTTAAGATGGAGTCGGTCTCTGCCACAGACCTTTTTTTAGAGATAGATAAATGGATAGTCCAGGAATCCTCTGCCACAGGATTTAAAGTCCCAAACTTCCAGCCGTGCAGTAAAAGAGCCTTTAAGCCGATCCGGCGAACTGCAGGGCTTTTGGTATATTGGATCCTACCTCCAAAAGGTCACCAGGCCTCACCCGAGACATCAGCACTTTGCCGTTCTCCTCCAGGGTAGGTCCTCCCCCGGTTTCCTTCATCAAGACAGCTTCCTCCCTTTTGGACGTACAGCTTGAGATCCCCTCTTGGGATGTAGGCCCCAGCCAGAATAGCCGGGCCTACTCGGTAGCGATGCAGCCTCGGGCCAATGTGGCCCCGAGACCAGAATCACACACACATACCTCACGCCAAGGGGGCCACAAGGCGAAAAAAGACCCTGAACAATGGCGTCTGCCCCTCCCAGCAGGTAGAGCGGGTCAACCACTCCCACTGAACCGCTGCCGAGAAGGGTCACTCAATACACCATGGTTTCCCTGCGTTCCAACAGGAGCCTGAGGTGGTAACGCCACTTACAGGCAACAAGGGAAAATGCTATCAGCCAGCACCACAGCCAGTCCAACTATTGGCTCAGACACTGTCACGTACCTGGTGATGAGCCTCAGATGCAGGGAGCGGCCTCTTTTGCACCTCTTACTCCGGAACCCCTGATGGTGGGAACAGGGAGCTTGGGAGTGCAGAGTCGCACAAGTGCCTGTCAGGAACACTGGTGCAGAGATGGAGCTGGACTTCAGGAAGCTCTTGTGCAGGTGTCAGCGACAGCAGGGAAGCTGGAATGGCAGGCAGGCTTGACACACAGGAACTGAGGAGAGAGGCAGCAGGCAGCGGGGAGGTGTCCTGTAGTACAGGGCACAGGCAAGTCCAAGCAGGCCGGGTCATCCACTGGCTGGCAGATCAGGTGCAGTCCAAAAGGCAGAGGCAGAGTCGTTATTCAGTCCGGGTCGGTAACGTGCAGGCAGCAGGTGGCAGAAGGAGCAGGCGGAAGCAAGGTCAACAAGCCGGGAGTCAGAGGGCAGGCAGAAGGCAGGAAGCGTCAGGAACAAGCCGGGTCACAGGAACAGATCGGTAGGGTAACTTATCAGATAGCAGATGGGTCTCGGGAACGCTGTAGACCAGACAGCAAGGAGCCCAGGCATCAGCCCCTTTAAATAGCCCCAGATTGGCGCCAAGAAGTGTCACTGCGCGCTCCCGTGCGCACCCGCGCACACCCGCACGCCATTGCAGCGCATGCGCGCAAGCGCTAACACCGAAGCGCCGCTATTGCGCAGGCGCGCACCCGCACGCGCCAAAGTGTCATTACTGCGCACACGCGTACGCGCGCGCGCCGAAGCGTCGCCAGCTTGCAGGTAAGATTGCCCTTCATGACAGACACCCTTAAATTTGAAATAGCGTCCCAACCATTGGGGTAGGGCGCTACACCTCCATGGCAGCATACGTATGACAGTAGCTACGCCAACTTTCTCCCACAGGACCAGTACATAGTTATAAAGAGTTAGCACCCACACAACAGCCCATTCCCTTTTTTGTTCTCACAGAACTCACAACCAGTGTAAAGAGAAGAAACCCTTACCTGCCACCTTTGCTGGTTTTCTGCACAGATAAACCTCATCCCTGACCTTGGGATGCTAAATGCTCTGATAAGGCAGGGAATCCCTTCTGTCGATCTTTTGGGGTAAAAATCGGGTTCTAACTAGCCCCACGTACAGCAGCCAGGACTATGTTCCTCAGAAGAGCTGTCCATGTCTGGAGCCTGCCTCCCAGAAGTGAGTGGATCCATTGAACTGTGAAACTGCCATTACAAGATAAGTATGTTTTCTCCTTTTTTTTAAACTATCTGTGAATGGCATACGTGGTATGTTACATCTCCTCTAGGATGGGCTGCAGCTGCACCGTGTTCCAGTATGCATTCTAGTGGCAATTGTGGAGGAAAAAGCTAAGTGTCTACATTCAAGGGAATGATGCATTATGCTGAACAGGTCAAGTGGATAGAGCTCACATGGGGGCCATCTTTGTTTTGGGCAAGTACTCCCCTAGTGGTCATTTTGGAGTTGGGCAAGACTACATGGAAACCATCTTGGAAGTGGGCAAGGTGAGAAGTTTCCCAGGAGTGGGAGGCAGCCAGAAGAGTTGAGGAACATGGGGTTAAAAACCCAGTGGCTTCCAGATAGGGTGTTTACACAATAGGACCTTAGCCGCAAAACCTGCATCAAGGGCCATTTCCAGCTGCCTAGCGAATAGATATGTCCTTACTCATGTCTCAGCGTGGCATTATTATTATACCTGACTAAATGTCAGTGTTCCAGCTGCCCTGCACTATGAGCTCACTGTATAACAAAGATCCACACGGTTCCTATAGGTAAGGGTGATCAGAAAAGGTAGGTATTTTGCTGCTAAAAGAGTGCATTCAGGTGCTAACTGATGGCATTATCCGGTATACATCTTGAAGTTTAAAGGGGCTGGGTTCTGATGCAAGTTTTCCATAGAAAAATACAAAATTTGCATTGCCTCCTTTTGCCTGGGACACCTTCTGGCTTAGTGGGCATCAAAGATAATTAATGTCCCCATCTCTATACCCTTCCCTTAAGCAATTTCTGTGCCTTGCTTTTGGACCCATGAACTACCATTCTGGGATCCTGCCCCTTGTCTATTGGTCAGCACCTCATGTATTAGGATGCTGGACCCAGTACTAGCCTCATTGCCTTCCTGAAAAATTCTCATAGAGAGATCCTTAGATGGGGAATGATTGGTGCAGGCTTTATTGAGCAACCTGACACGGTTCTACAGATATTCCAGTAATCTGGATAGGTTCAGAGATCGTTGCTGAAACTGACTGATGGCCCTACTCACAGCTCAGGACAGAGTGCTTTTTCCTCATTGATAACTTTACACACTCTAGTCTCAGATTCAAGCTGTCTGTACCAGGAGCGATCTGGATCTTCACTTTTGTATGAGAAGCCTAGAACTGAGGGTAGCTTCATCTGAGGCAATTCCTTTGGCCTGGTTTCACCCCAGGCTTTTACAGGCCTTTGTTCTTTGAGGGACAAGTTGACTCATCCTTTGGTCAGGTGATTTCCCTATTGCTGAGGATCAGGTGTCTGGCTCTCGAGCAAGGACGTCTTCTTTTCCTGTTTTAAGGAATCCCCATGGAAAGACACCTCAGACTGTGGATCATTCTGGGGAACAGACCTAGACACCCTTCATATCAAGGGGCTTGGTTGTCTTTGGCGTCTTGTTTTCCAAGGTAACATCCAGAAGTTCTGGGCTGTTTTATATAATCTGGATCCAAGCAGACAGTGCCATAAAGGTGGTGTACTTCAATTCAAGCAAAAGACTAGATTGGTATCCTGGCAAAACATCAGGCTGCAGCTTTGTCTGGCATGAGCATTCCAGGTATACATCTTGGCCGGCAGACTGCATCTGACTGCAGTGCCAAAACCTGTGAGACTGATTTCTATTCCTGGAGGTGTGTCCCAGATAGGCAACTTCAGAGGTTGACTACCAGGCCCCTGAGGTCAAACTAAAGGCTAGGCAGTTTTGGCTCAGGTGCAGTAATTCCTTCCCTCGTTTGTCTCCCAAGTTCAGAATGGAAAGCATTCCAGTGTTCCAGGCTGATCCAGGCACATGTGGTACACCAACCTAAAAGGGGTGCTGGACAGTTGCTCCAAGGGATCTTCTGGATCAGGATCATTTGTTCCCAAGGAATGTGTTTTGCCATCCAGATTCAAGCTGCCTTTGACAGCTTGATAATTGAAGCTCAAATTCTGAGACTGGGCATTTTGGAGTCTAGGAATCCCTTAATGCTAAGCAGGGAGGTCTGCTTCTTCATGTTAAATATATTGCTGGACATGTTGTGATTGCTTATCTTGATGTAAGCCTTAGGATGTTCTCCCAAAAAGTTTATTCGCTGGACAAGTCCTGTTCTGCAGCTGGGCCTAGGTCAGCATTCATCTCTTAATATTGCTGCCCATGTGACTTTGTGGGATCTTAAATAGTTCACTTGTAGCCTTCACTTGGGGAGGTAACTGTTTAAGACTGGTGACCTTGTCTGGCATGGAATCTTTCACAGGTTTAACATAAGACAAGGTTGTTAGATCCCAGTTCTCCATCTTGCTCTGGTTTGTGTCTATCTATCTCCTTAAACAGGACATCCTTATTCATTCTTATTCTGTCTCTTGGTTAGATGTAGTCATGTTGAAAAGTTTCTCTCATCCTTTGCTTTCCTCTTGTATTTCAAGATGGATCCAGTACTGATGCTCTGTTTTTTCTAGCTCCCATCATGTGAAGTTGATTTAGCAGACTATCAACCAACTCCATGGTGTAGGGTACAGGTTCCATCCTGTCTTGACAAGATGCACTCTACTAAACCTATGGGTGCATCCTGAGCTTTTGACTGCAGACTACGGTTTCTCAGATCTGCAAGGCTGACACCTAGGCTTCTATCCCCACTTTCCCTATGTTCTGCCAGGGGCGCGGGGTGATTGTAGCTGGGTTAACGTACTTGCTGCGGTAGCATTTGAGTGCTGTCCGTTGTCCTTTTTCCATCTGCGCTGTAGTTTTTGGGGCAGGCTTTGGGGGCTTGTCCCCTTGAGATGGTGCGCTCCAGGGCCTGTCCTGGGGATTTAATGTTGGTGCAGATGGGGAGGAGATCACGGATGGTGCTTAATTGTTTTTCTACCAGGCGGAAATATGCCAAAGCCAGCTTCTGGTATAAGAATTATTAAAGAGGAAGTAAACCCCGGCCGATTTTTTCTATTTTTGAAATAATATTTTGCACAAGGGCATGGCAATGCATATTACATATAAGATTGTGAAAACCGAGGCCCGAAAATACCTTTTATCACCCGTTGTTTTTTTCTATAGAAATCGCCATTGTTAGTGCTGCTCGGTGAATCCTTATCTGACGTCACTTCCGCCCTTACTGATTCCCTGTTCTAAATCTCACGCATGCGCCGTAGCGCCGTAACCAAGCCTCAATGTTGATTGCTGTTACCGCGGCAACCATCATACACGGCAATGAATGCTGTGTCTGCGGCTGCAGTGTACTTTCACTCCCCTTTGTGACGTCTTGTTCAGTCACACGGGGGGAGTATCAGGAACAGGAGAAGGACTATAACAACGCAAGACTTCTCCGTGGGACAGAGGGGAAGCTCACTCACATTCAGTGCAGGAAACAACGTAAATGAAAACCCGGCAAACTTTAGATGCCGGTTTTGATGGACAGAATTGCGCAAGCGCGGTGACAACATCGAAATTAAAAATACGATTTTCCAGCTAATTACAGGGGTGAGTACACTTTCACAGGCAGCAATCAGCTGCCTGTGATATGGGCTAATTATTAAAATAATGTTATGTCCGAGGGTTTACAACCACTTTAAGGAAGCTCTTCAAGCTGCAGGAAGTTCACAGCCTTGCTGTTGTCATGGCATCAAGAGCCTTTGTTTGCCCTATCCCATAGTGGGATTTCTTTGTCCAACTTAGGTAAAGTACTCCTTCAATACATCCAGATCAATGATGGCACACTTGCAAACAGTCATTAACAAGCCAAAGTAGCTATACCTAGCTCCTTAGAAACCAACAATGGTAGAAGGCTCCAGCACACAATCACTACGGTATATTCATCGTAGAACAGCAAGCCATTTGACTCTTCATTATAGATTTGATCCATGTATGGGCAGACTGATTGTACCCAAATCGATCCACTTGCTGGACAGCGAGTTTCTGTTCATAAGAATCTAGTTTGTTTCTTGATGGCTCCCCACCTTGCTCCACAGAGAGGGGATTCTTTAGAAGGCTTGTTGGCTGGGTACTTGCACACAGCCTAGTACCCACAACAGTATGTCCTCCACTCCTGCAGCCTGTAGTATTCACAGACACAATGCAACCCTGATGTCAGCCCCTTTTGGCAATCAGAGCCCAAAATAAAATGGCGTTGGAGCGTGGAAGTCCATGCTTCTAAGTGCCTGGGCGGAAGTGCACATTCCGCACACTAGAAGTGTGTCATTATCTGGTGCTGTAATGGACCTGCCATTGAGGTACCAGATGGCCTTTCCTTGAGAATGAGTTTTGGAACCAGAGCCTTTGGCTTCTAGAAAGGACTTCTCCCCACCCGGAATTAATGCCCATGAATCATTTAGTTAAACAGGAACACAGCCAGGCCACAAACCCAACGCAGCGGCTACAAAAACTGCCCTTCAGTGCTTTACAGTTGTGGATGGAAGAAAAGGATAGCCAGAGAAACAGAGGCCTCCCCCACCCAGGTTCCAGGTGCTTGGAGGAAACACAAAAACTGTCCAGTTCAGCAGAAGGACTTTCTTTTAAAGTGTATTTGGTGAAGCATTTCCTGTTCCTGTTGGTGATGGTGCCTATATCTCATATGCTGTGCTGGCAGACGATTTGGGAACATTTCCTGCTAATTTCCAGCATTGGCAATTAGTGCTGATGTCCACAGTTATAGAAAAGGAAAAATGTCTCCTTATCAGTGAATAAAAAAAGAATTGGTGTTCCCTGGGGGATGATGTGGGGCATTGGCGCTTATTAGGGAAAATGGAGAACTGGTGCTCAGTGGGGAACAGTGGAAACTAGTGGTGGTAATAGGGGGGGGGGGGGGGTTGGTCCTAAGACCCCTTACACACTGGGGCGGTTTTCAGGTACTTTAGCACTGGAAATAGCCTCTGCTAAGGCTGGATTCACACCTATGCATTTTAGTGCTTTTTGCATTTTGCAGATTTGGACTACAGTCCATTTAACATGGTTTCCTATGGAACAGGTTCTGCAGTGCAAATCTGCAAAATGCAAAAAGCAGAAAAAATGCATAGGTGTGAATCCAGCCTAAGTGCCTGAAAACCGCTTCCCATTCATTCAAGTGTGACTTTTTACACTCAGGCAGTGCGCTTGCGGGACGTTCTGAAAAGTCTTGCAAGCAGCATCGTTGGGGCAGGTTGGGAGCGCTGTATTTAGCGTTCCCAAAATGCCCTGTCCATTGGAATGAATGAGCAACGCTTCTGAAGTGCCTGAAAAGCACTTCAGAAGCGCCGCAATATAGGAGTTTTTAACCCCTTCTTTGAGATTAAAAGTGCCCCGCGAGCTGCCGAAAAGCACCGCCTAAACAGCGGTAAAGCGCTGCTAAAATGAGCGGCGCTTTACTGCGAATGCCACTGCGGCCCAAGTGTGAAAGGGGTCTAAGTGGTGGAACGGTTGTGCTTAGTGATTGGGACAGGTAGGCAGTGGTGCTCAGTAAAGGAGACAGAGGTAGGCAGCGGGCTTAGTGGAGGGAGGCCAGGAAGCAGCAGTTTGAACTGGGGGGGGGGTGCAAATTGGGGTAAACAGGGTGGTGGTGGGGAGGACAGGGGGTAGCAGTGTGAGGTGGGGAGGACAGAGGGCAGTGGGTGGACAGGGGGGTGGACCTGAAAGGTGCCTGCTACTACTTTTGGGCACCAAAGACATAAAATCTGAGCTCTGAAGAGATTCTTGGACAGGAGAGCTGTCAGTGGCAGAGATCAGGGCCAAGTACCTGAAGTGCACCAGGAATACCTATACCTTAGACTGCCATGCTGAGACTCAATCATTACAGGAAAAGAGGGTAAAGCAGTCCATAGATGAGTCTTTTTTTTTAACCAGCAGGTTGCAAAAAAAAATTTGAAAAGCTGACCCTAATCTTCCATCCACAAACATGTGGATGAGGGAATGCTTCTCATTGAGCCTTTGTATTCAGACAGTGGGAGACCATCATCAGAATACACTGATCAGTGCTGCTGGCTATAGCCGATGGTACAGATTGTACGCCATTTATCTGATAGGGTGGTTGTACAGAAGTCGATCGGTAGATCAATTTCTGTACAACCAAAGTGCCCAAACATGGCTCTAAATTCGGTCGGTTCATACTGAATTTTGATCCATGTAGGGCCGGGTTTAAAAACAGGACTGTCCCAACATTTCTAGGACAGTTGACAAGAATGCTGCTAGGACCTTGGTTGACATCAAGACTCCAACAGGATGACAGTACAAACAAATAGCTACTGCCCCACAGTAGTGTATTTAGGTTTTGTGCTGCCCTAGGCCTGACTAAACTTGTGCACCCCCTAATTTAAATATGACCCACCCCTTCCTGTCAAGGCCACACCTCTTTCTGTTTAAGACCCACCTTGAAATTTTTGAGTGGGGACACTAGTTCTTAGGGCCTGGGGTAGAGGCAATGGATTCCCTTAATTTGCATAGATTTCCTCTCACTTCCTTTTTTCCTCAATAGATTTTTATTGAAAATTTTTCAGTATAAACAGAGACATGAAAACATATATTATAACATATCTCATAAACTTGCGATTCTATAAACAATTGGTACAGTAGTACACATGGATCCAATATCACGTCTGACTTAACGGTCAGTGAACACTCTCAGCTAAAATTGAGCATGTTAGAGCAGTTTAGTTGAACTACACATTTAGCAGGCACTGTGTTATCACAGAAATCATACATTGAAATAGATTACCATAAAGCTGATTTACACATGGAAGAGGTTGGTGGAGGTCTCCCCTCTCGGGCACCCCTAAGGGGAGCATAACTGTGTCCTAGCGGAGACCCCCTCCCCCCTCCCCCTCAACAGGACCTGCAAACCCGTTTCAGGAAATACTGATCATTCCTCTCACTTCCTGTTTGGCTATGGGGCAGGAAGTGAAGGTAAATCTCTGCAATGGGACAGGGATGGTAAAAAGTAAACTGACAGGGGCTATAACCCTCCCTTACTCTATCCAAAATGAAAAAAAAAAAAAGTGTTGCCTATAGTCCTACTTTAAGCACAAATTTCTGATAATTTTATGGAGAGGACTAACAAGATATAACCATGCCAATGGTGCAGCAGAAAACATATAGCACAGTGAGGAAGGTTTGTGGTCCAGGCTGATAGGACAGTCAAAATTAGAAGCAGCTTGCGTTACACTAACAGTGTAGCACAATCCGGCGGGGACTCTTTCCGTGCTGCCCCCCTGCAAAGTGCTGCCCTAGGCCTGGGCGTTGTTGGCCTAGGCCAGGATACAGCGTTGCTGCCTCACCTATAACTGGCCTTTGCAGCAAGGAGCACATGAAAGGGTGACGCATGTCAAACAAGACCAAAGTAAATTCCCATTTCTACTCACCGATCAGCCTGTGACCAACTGGATTATCCTGTCTAACAGTATGCGTTAAAAACAGGGGTTTAGTTTGCACATATTTGCAAATACATGTGTAAGCTGCAGAGCCCCTTCTCGGCACCCCAGTATTTTCTGCAGTCCTAACTCTAAATTTTAAGAGCCTCCACAGTAGAAGCACACGCATTATAATGGATAGGCAGAGGGCAGGTGAGCCTGGAGGGAGCCCACCCCTCCTTTAAGAGGAAATATACTTCCTCTGCAAACTTTTACCTATAGGTACTGAAAATATCTCCTAAACCTGTAAAGTTTAGAAGATATTTCCAGTGAATGCAGCCAGTGACATCACTGGCACATGGAGTAGGAACGGCCCATGGAGTGATGTCATTGCAGCTCCGGCCAATCACAGCGCCGGAGCCTGCGAACCCGGAAGAGGCACCGGGAAAGATGTCGGCCGTGACAGCGGTGTGCAGGGACCGCTGCAACGGCTTAGCTTTAAGGTAAGTATTGCATAATGAGCTAGCATGCGATGCATACTAGCTCATTATGCCTTTGTCTTGAAGTTTTGTCAGTTCCAGGGCTTTCCAGTTCCAGAAAAAAGTAAAACATGCTGCATTTTTCCTGCACTGGACTGTACTGGAACACGGTAAAACACTTAAAAAACACACCGCAATGCACTGGAATGCATCAAAAATGCACCGGACCCCAGTAAAGTGAAAATAAAAAAGCAGAAAAAAAGCATTTGGAATGCATTGGAAACACATCAAAAAACACGTTAAAAAATGTGCATGCAGTAACGCATCCAGAACTGATCTGGAGTACGTTTTTGTGGTGTGAACCAGTCCTAAAGACTCACCTGCCCTCTCCCTATCCATTATAATGAATGTGCTTGTACTATGGAGGCTCTCATAAACTTACAGTTAGGACTACAGATAATACTTAGCAGCTTACGCATGTATTTGCAATTGTGTGCAAACTAAACCCTTGTTTTTGAAGCATACTGTAAAGCTTGATTCACACCTATGCATTTTTAGTGCTTTTTGCATTTCGCAGGTTTGCTCTACAGAACGTGTTCCATAGAAAACCATGGTATATGGACTGTAGTGAAAATCTGCAAAATGCAAAAAGCACTAAAACTGCATAGGTGTGAATCAAGCCTTAATGCGGCGTACACACGATCGTTTTTCATGCCATTTTTTAAACCAACGTTTTTCTCGTCGTTTTTTTTCATGTTTCCTCTCAAGCCTGTCTTGCGTACACACGATCATTAAAAAAAACGCCTGAGCAAAGCGCAGTGACGTACAACACGTACGACGGCACTATAAAGGGGTAGTTCCGTTCGGATGGCGCCACCCTTCATGTTAGTAAAGTTTGTTGAACGACGATTCGCGCTTTTCAACCTCGTGCTTTTCAGTCCGTTACAGCGTGACGAATGTGCTATCTCCATTACGAACGCTAGTTTTACCAGAACGAGCGCTCCCGTCTCATACTTGATTCTGAGCATGCGTGTTTTTTTCCCCTCGTAAAAGCATACACACTATCGTTTTTCACGTCGTTAAAAAAAACGACATGAAAAACGACGTGAAAAAATAGAGCATGTTCAAAAATTTTAATGGCCGTTTTTCACGCCGTTAAAAATGCTCTGGAGCATACACACGATCGGTTTTAATGCCCATTTTTAAAAATGACATTTTTAACGGCATGAAAAACGGTCGTGTATACACGGCATTAGACAGAATAATTTGGTTGGTTGCAGACTGGTCTGTAAGTAGAGCTGGGAATTTTCTTCGGTTTTGTCCAACAGGGTAACGACACTGTTTGTTCTGCAGTAAATGCTCTAGGGTTGCCACCTGTCCGGTTTTGAGCCGAACAGTCTGGGTTTTGATTGATGTGCCCAGGTTTCCCTCTGCCTAAGACCCGGACACCAGTGCCGCTGGCAGGGGGTACCACGGGGTCTAATGTGGGGGGCCCGAGCACCCAGGGGGGCCTCGACAGCAGGGGGATCGGAGCCGCAGTGCAGGGGGACAATTACAGAGGAGACAAAAGGGAAGGGAGAGAGAGGTGCCAGGTAGCCGCTGGTACAGTAAACCCTCAAGTTTTTTCACCTTAATGCATTCTATGATTCTATGATCCTGTGATGCAGCAGCACCCCAGAGCCCCCCTTTTACTTACCTGAACCCAGTCTTTCCAGCGACGGGGATGAGCACAGCAGCTCCAGCCGGTGTCTTGGGTCCTGA
Source organism: Rana muscosa (assembly GCA_029206835.1). Lineage (NCBI taxonomy): Eukaryota > Metazoa > Chordata > Amphibia > Anura > Ranidae > Rana > Rana muscosa. The sequence continues at coordinate 705,916,448 of CM055121.1, forward strand.
TTGGATAGATTGATAGCAGCGCAGCCATTGGCTCCCACTGCTGTCAATCAAATCAAATGACGCAGGGGGCGAGGCTGAGTCATGCTGTCTGTGTCAATAGACGCAGGACACAGGAGTTCCCCTGAGGGAGAGCAGCTCTCCAACAGTGCACTCGAGAAGAGGAGGAGCCAGAAGTGCCGCTGAGGGACCCCAGAAGAGGAGGATCGGGGCCACTCTGTGCAAAACCAACTGCACAGAGGAGGTAAGTATGACATGTTTTTTTTTTTTAAAACCACGAACCTTTACATATCCTTTAAATGTTTTAAAACAATCTGCATTGCACTCACACATGTCACAGAGTGGTAGGCATATATCACAGTCTGTGAAGTCCACTGTCCGCATTCTCCCGATCTACACTGCTGTTATCACTGAATCGCTGAAGGAAGCCGCTATAAGGATACAGAGAGCCGCGGGAAACTCCAGTGAACTGTCAGATAGCCTAGGACACTGTGACCAATCAGAGTGTTTCTGAGGCTTAACCACGCCTCCATCATCAGAGGCTGACAGTTACTGGAGTTTCCTTATAGCGGCTTTCTCCAGCGTTTCAGTGATAACAGCAGTGTGGATTGGGAGAATGCGGACAGTGGACTTCACAGACTATGATATATGCCTACCACTCTGTGACATGTGTGAGTGCAATACAGATTGTTTTTAAACATTTAATTCAAGAAAAAAACTACCTGGCGCCTCTCTCTCCTTCCCTTTTGTCTCCTTTGTAATTGTCCCCCCGCACTGCCACTCCAATCCCCCTGCTGTCCGGATCCCCCTGTGTGCTGGGGTCCCCTACAGGAGGCCCCATGGTACCCCCTACGGGCGGCGCTGGGGGAATTGGGGGGAAGGAGGATGTGTGCTGGTAGGGGAAGATGATTTGTATTAGGAGGGGGTAGTGATAAGTGCTGGGATGGGGAAGAAGGGGGGATTGTACTAGGACTGGGGATTTGGGGTTATGGTAGAGGGGTACTTGTGCTGTGTAAGGGGGATTTGTTTGTTTTTTGGGGGGGTTGTTCTGGGAGGGGGAGAATTGCTTTTTGCTGGCGGGGGTGGAGGATGAGCATAAAGACTAGTGTTGGATTATTTTTTGTTGCAGGAGAGGGAGTGGGGATCTTTGATGAAAGGGTAACATGGGGAGAGTATTGCATGCGGAGGGAATTTTACACTCTTCTTACCCCTACACTGTGCATTACACACCCCTGACCCCTGCACTCTTTTTGTTTTGTACTCATGACTCCTAATCTGCATCACACACTCCTGTCCCCTGCATTCTGTGCATAAGACTCACAGGCTCCATTCACACCTAGACGTTCCGGATCACAGGTGGAATCGCCACGATTCCCAAATCGCCGCAAATTGCAGGACGTGCTCGTGATCCCGTTACTTTAAATGGCACCCCAATCGCGGAGCGAAACTTCTTTTGGGTGATAGGTGTCCTGTGGTTCTGTTTGCGTGATTTCTCAAGCGGCAATTGTGTCGCGATTTGGGTGCCATTGAAAGTAACGGGATCGCGAGCGTGTCCCGCAATTTGCTGCGATTCGGGAATCGTGGCCAGAATCCCAGTTATTCCGCCCGCGATCCGAAACTCCACAATTCGGCCATGCTTACTGTGGTGCACCGAGCTGCATTATTACTCTCCTTGGGGCACCCAAAAGTGTCCCAGGTCTTTTCCAATCTTATAGTGTATAATAAAAGAAAAAAAACATGCAGTGCACCGCTAAAGTGTTCAAGTTTGGCTTGAAGAAAGGGTGGCAACAATAGTTGTCTCCTAGTGCAAACAGTTTGCAAAATCCGTAATTTTGATATCTGTCTGTGAAAGTCAGTTCTGGACATCCATAACGGACATTCATGGACAGATGCAAAAATTACGGATTTTACAAACTGTTTGTAAATTTACTGACAGTTGGCAACTCTGGAGCTAACATGAACTTTAGCTTAGTGGCAAGAAATTGTCCAGCTAATGCCGCGTACACACGATCGTTTTTCATGGCGTGAAAAATGCCATTTTTTAAATTGGTCATTAAAACCGATCGTGTGTATGCTCCAGAGCATTTTTAACAACGTGAAAAATGGCCTAAAAAAAATTAGAACCTGCTCTATTTTTTCACGTCGTTCTTTTTAACGTCGTGAAAAACGATAGTGTGTATGCTTTTACGAGGGGAAAAAAAATGCGCATGCTCAGAATCAAGTATGAGATGGGAGTGCTCCTTCTGGTAAAACTAGCGTTCGTAATGGAGATAGCACATTCGTCACGCTGTAACGGACTGAAGAGCATGAGGCTGAAAAGCGCGAATCGGCTCTCACCAAACTTTACTAATACGAGGATCAGCAAAAGCAGCCCAGAGGGTGGCGCCATCCAAATAGAACTTCCCCTTTATAGTGCAGTTGTACGTGTTTTACGTCACCGCGCTTTGCTCGAGCATTTTTTTTCACGATAGTGTGTAGGCAAGGCAGGCTTGAGAGGAAAAACAAAAAATCACGTCGAGAAAAACATCGTTTTTTTCAATGACATTAAAAACGGCCGTGTGTACGCGGCATAACTCTTTTTATTCAGTTACAACAAGTTTTATTTTGTCTATTTGGGGGAACAAAGCATTAAAGCAGCTGAATGGTATTCTTGCTGGCCAGCTCAGCCTAGGTAAAAAAATAACAGGCCATCTAACAACAAATTGCGAGTGCGCCTGACCGACTTTCTCCAATGACGGTGTTCTGTCATATTTTCCAACTCGTCAGATTTTCCAACAAAGTCGCATGTGCAGGAGAGAAATCTGACGAGTTGGAAAAATATGACAGAACAAAAGTCTAGCTTGGGCGCCTGCGCAGTGAGTCGCGCTTCTTCCGCATTGGGGCTCTCCCGGTGGTGACGTAGAAGAGGTGGTGTCCGGTTAGGTTTGTTGTGTTCGTCGGCAGTGAAGGGACTCTTTGAGGAGCTCGTAGTACACACACACCTCCATGGCGATGAACTACAAGGAGGAGGACGGGAACCCTCACTCCGGTGTGGGCCCTGGACTGGCCGCTAAGAGTAAGAAGCCGGATAATACGGCCTTCAAGCAGCAGCGCCTTCCGGCTTGGCAGCCCATCCTCACCGCTGGTACCGTCCTGCCGGCTTTTTTCGTCATCGGGATTATATTCATCCCCATCGGGATAGGGATCTTCGTCACCTCCAACAACATCCGGGAGTTCGAGGTGAGAGCATTGTGTGTGATGGCTGTTTTCTCCCTGTAGGTCCCTTTCTCTGGGGCTTGTCTTATGGGAAGGGTAAGAGGTCTGTTAGGTGACTCCAGGAGAATATGGCCACCAGGGTGTCACTTCCTGGGTCACCACCCTGTCCTCCTGATGGTGGCCATTTACATAGCAGTCTGATGGAACAATCCATCTCAGGATATGACTGGATCTGTAGAAGGACACACACTCCTGGAATTCAGAAAGACAGGAGAATATGGCCACCAGGGTGTCACTTCCTGGGTCACCACCCTGTCCTCCTGATGGTGGCCATTTACATAGCAGTCTGATGGAACAATCCATCTCAGGATATGACTGGATCTGTAGAAGGACACACACTCCTGGAATTCAGAAAGACAGGAGAATATGGCCACCAGGGTGTCACTTCCTGGGTCACCACCCTGTCCTCCTGATGGTGGCCATTTACATAGCAGTCTGATGGAACAATCCATCTCAGGATATGACTGGATCTGTAGAAGGACACACACTCCTGGAATTCAGAAAGACAGGAGAATATGGCCACCAGGGTGTCACTTCCTGGGTCACCACCCTGTCCTCCTGATGGTGGCCATTTACATAGCAGTCTGATGGAACAATCCATCTCAGGATATGACTGGATCTGTAGAAGGACACACACTCCTGGAATTCAGAAAGACAGGAGAATATGGCCACCAGGGTGTCACTTCCTGGGTCACCACCCTGTCCTCCTGATGGTGGCCATTTACATAGCAGTCTGATGGAACAATCCATCTCAGGATATGACTGGATCTGTAGAAGGACACACACTCCTGGAATTCAGAAAGACAGGAGAATATGGCCACCAGGGTGTCACTTCCTGGGTCACCACCCTGTCCTCCTGATGGTGGCCATTTACATAGCAGTCTGATGGAACAATCCATCTCAGGATATGACTGGATCTGTAGAAGGACACACACTCCTGGAATTCAGAAAGACAGGAGAATATGGCCACCAGGGTGTCACTTCCTGGGTCACCACCCTGTCCTCCTGATGGTGGCCATTTACATAGCAGTCTGATGGAACAATCCATCTCAGGATATGACTGGATCTGTAGAAGGACACACACTCCTGGAATTCAGAAAGACAGGAGAATATGGCCACCAGGGTGTCACTTCCTGGGTCACCACCCTGTCCTCCTGATGGTGGCCATTTACATGGCAGTCTGATGGAACAATCCATCTCAGGATATGACTGAATCTGTAGAAGGACACACACTCCTGGAATTCAGAAAAGACTGGTGGATTATGTGAAAGTGTTGCTTGTGTTCTGAAAGTGGTGCAGCGTGCTGAATTCATACACCTGTACTTGTTTTGGGCTCGTGCTGCACCACTTTTGGAACGCATGCGAGACACTTTCACTAAACCTGTCTCTGTATGCCAAAAGAAAGTTGGTGCTAAAGTGGAGCTCCACCCAAAAGGGTAAGCCCCACTTGTTTCCTCTGCCCCCTCTGCTGCTACATTTGGTACCCTTTGGGGGGGGGGAGCAGGAGCAGATACCTGCCATAACCAGGTACCCGCTTCCAGGTAAGATTCCCGCAATCGCCGTGCGGCGATCTACGCAATATCCGGTCCCGCGTCTTCTGGGAGAGACACAGGTCTCAGAATACAGGACAATTCAGAAAGTGCAGTAGGAAACCGGTGTTTAACCACAAGGCTTTGCTTCCTGTTTTCCTTAGTGAAGATGCCACACTTGCACCCGGAGCCGATGGACAGATCAGCTAGGGGTGCCGCCATCGTGGGATCCCTGGACAGGTAAGTGCCCTAATATTAAAAGTCAGCAGCTACAGTATTTTTTTTTTTCCCCCAAGCTGGAACTCTTCTTCGTGGTGCAGGACCTTTTTTTTTTTTTTTTTTGGTCTGCACTGGAATTGGATCGCTTGGGTGTTCAGACCTGTGCGATCCAATTCCCCTCCAATCTCGCAGGTTGCTCTGCGAACGAATTTGGGGGTGTCATTAACCTTACATTGACACCTGCAGCGGTTCCCAGAGAGCAGCCTGAACTGCCTGCGAGTCAGATGCGATAGGGGGGGGAACCTGCACAGGAATCGCGGTGGTTCCTGCATCAGTGTGAACCCGGCCTCAAAGGAGTTTATTGTGTGGCCAGCTGTATTTATCAGATTGCTATTCACCCTGATAAGCTTTGGCAGAAGTTGCTGCAAGTGTCTTTTACGCATTAGATCAGTGTTTCCCAACTGGGTGCGAAGAGTCCTCAGGGGTGCCACGGCAAAAGGACGTAAAACTGTACTGACCGCTGTATGTTTGGATTAGAGAGTGATCTTATGGTAACTCCTGTATACAGAGAGGAGAGCGATCGCTCAGCCCGTACCTCTTCCAGGTTCTCTCCTGTCTGCTGCTATCTGTACTAAAGTCGGCAACCCAGAAAGCTATGTGGCCTGCCTGACATGTCCTTGGCAACCAATGGTAGGACATGGGCAGGCTTAAAGTGTTTGTTACCCAAAAAAAAAACAGATCTTGTTACTAAAGCATGTTATACAGCACAGTGCTTGTGCTGTGTAATTTGACCCCCTGTATCACCTAAAATACCTAGCTGATCATGCCTGGCTATACCCTCCCCCCTGTAAACTAACAACAGTTTATTATGACTGCTGAGCCCTGACTCCGTGGTCAGTTTACGTGCCTCAATCAGCTGCAGCTCTCCTCCCATCCCCTCCGCTCCTGTCAGTGCTCTCCCCTCCTCCTACTTCTGAAATTACTTTTTTATTGTCTTATATAACCCTGTTTGTTTCCTAATGCTAGGTGCTCCTGTCTCTGTGTTTAAAAAAAAAAAAATGGTGGCTATGCCTTTATTTCCGAACGCCACTTGGCGCTCACGTGACCGGCTGACTCTCTGCCTTTCCTTCTCTCCTCCTCACGTCCCGACTGACGTCAACTGGGGAATCTCGGCCTCGCCCACTGCAGCTGTCAGACGGGGAGAGGAGAGAGCCGGCTGGTCACGTGAGTGCTGAGGGGCACTCGAAAATAAGGTATAGCTGGCATTTTTTTTTTTTTATAAAACGCACACACAGGAGCACCTAGCATTAGGAAACAAACAGGATTATATAAACTTATATCAGCGGGTTAACAACCACTTTAATGTGTACTATTTTGGTATGAGAAAAATCGGATACGAAAGACTGCGCATAATGAGAAACAATAAACAACAAAAAAAGCTTTTGTCGTATGAGAATTTTCATACAATTAGTACCATCCTCGGTTTCGACCTGCAAAAAATTGAGAAAAACCGGGCGATTGTTCACCTGATTTTCTTAGTGTGTACTGCGCTTAATTGTTAATGACACCCCAATTGCGATTAGAACTCCATCATGGTGCAGTACATTCCTTAAACATGCTGAAAAACACGTGTTTTATGTGCAGGAACGTTCCTACGCGGTCAGAAATGCAGAGATATGAGTGTAGCCTAATTGTTAAGGACACCCCAATATCGATTAGTAGATACCTATTTTTTTGTGTCAAAACATTCTACAAAATGTGGAAAAACACATGACATTCCACGCTTGAGAGGAGAGTGTTTTAAGATGACCTGGGAGGAGAGGTGAGGGATTTAAAAAAAAAAAAAAAAAAAAAAAACACACTGGTTTTAAGTCTCTCAGGAATGCTTATTATCTAATGTTGATGTGATTTCTTTAAGTAAAGTCTCACTGAAGTTGTATTAAAGTAGTAAGCAAGTCGCACTATATATTCACACTGGAAATCGCATGAAAATCACATTTCATAAGTGATATGGGGAAAACGCTTAAAGAGACACCTAAAGGTTCGTTTAAAAAAAATAAAATGAAAAAAATAACATGTCATACTTGCCTCCCACTGTGCAGTTCGTTTTGCCCCGATCCACCTGTTCTGGGGTCCCACGGCGGCTCTTGTGGCTCTGCCCCGCATTAGATATCCCCCTCTGGGAAGCGATCTCCTGAGGGGGTTACCTTGTGGGCGCGCTTCAGAGTCCAGCATTCGGCGTTCAATGCCTCCTGCGTCATTGGATTTGATTGACAGCAGCGGGAGCCAATGGCTGCGCTGCTATCAATCTAGCCAATCAAGAGCTGGGAAACCGGCGGGGACACGCCCAGGGAATTTGGGGCTCAGGTAAGTGATACGGGGGGGCTGGGGGCCCGGACACTGCAAGGTTTTTTTTTGAAGGAGAGGAAGCCAAGAAAAAGAACTCATGGGGTATTATCGTTTATTAAAACCGGCTATAAAAGGAAACGCCTCAAACTCACCCTCACCGATTCCAGATGGTACAGAACTCCCCTCAAACTGCATCACATTTACCCTTCGCTTCCCCAACAATGCTGGAGATGCAAGACAGAAACAGGCTCACTTCTACATGTCTGGTGGACTTGTTCTAAACTCCAACCTTTCTGGAAGGAATTTCACATGCTTATTGCCCAAATCACCACTTACACACCAGCACAATTCCTGCTCCACCACTCCACGACCCCAACTCATGCCTACTTTCACTCCCTAGCCATGCACAAAAAATGTGTATCCCATTCAAGTGGCGCTCCCCTGACGCACCATCACTAGCAGACTGGTTTAGGCGGAAATGGAGGAGCTAATACATCAAGCAAATGACTCTCCCGCCAAGTTTACCAAAACATGGTCATGCTGGGTGCACTTCGTCACCACAGACGATTACAAACGGGTCCTGACCTGAAAGGAACACAAGAGCTGTGGCAGGGACAAATAGGAAAACCATGCTCTTCCCCCTCTTTCTCTACCTGGCTTCTCACCATGCACGTCGAGACATCACAGAACGACTCTAAAAGACCACTCACATAACCCCTTTGTTATCCGCCACCCCCCTCCCCACCCCATTTTGGTATCCCCATTTATTTTGACTCCCACACCTATTATCAACAAGGCTAAATTTGACGCCAAGACAGAAAAGTGATGGAACACGAAACTACTATCAATCGGCTTATTACTGACACATCGGTCCAAAACTGTTAAGTCTCATGCGCCACAAAAAACGAAACAAATAAATAAACAAATGCTAAGCTAGGCCATGTATGACTTGTATTCCTCTTTGTACAGTGACATCTATACACATGTTTGCTTTTGACAGCGGCTGCGTCCGCATTCGTATATCACCTGTTCAGCTTTCTGTTATTGTGTGTGTGTGTGTGTGTGTGTGTGTGTGTGTGTGTGTGTGTGTGTTTTGTTTTTTTGTTTTTTTATACTCAAAAACTTTTACAAAAAAAAAAAAACAGCTATAAAATGTTACACTCACAATACTTGGTGCCTCTCCTGGCACCCGGAATGATCTGCCAACACTGTATAGGGACGCCACCATTCCAAGAAGGCAGACGTGACTTACTCTTTTCCATAGGTATATGTATTGGAATTGAGGCATATACGCTTTTTTTGGCCCTATTTCTCCTATGGATCACAAGAAAGCTATTTGCTCTGCACTTCTGTGACGTCATCCCTTTGTTGGTCCAGGCGCTGGATCGATGCTGGCTGAGCCTCTCAACAATCTGCTGAGAGCCTGAGACTGCCCAGCGCACCAGTGGGCACTGGAGGATCGAGAGCCACAAACTGACAGTCACAGCTCTCTGCTCAGTGAAGACTGAGAACTAAGTGATCAGCAGTGTTTGACCACTCAGTGTACAACCATTTTTACTGCACTTCTCCCCAATGAGACTTAAAGGCAAGCCCATATATATTTAAATATATATATTCAAGGTGTTAAAAAAAAAAAAAAAATTTAAACTAAAACCATATTTAACCACTTCAATACCATGCACTTATACAGCTTCCTGCCCAAGCCAATTTTGAGCTTTCAGCGCTGTCGCAATTTGAATGACAATTGTGCGGTCATGCTACACTGTACCCAAACACATTTTTTATCATTTTGTTCCCACAAATAGAGCTCTCTTTCGGTGGTATTTGATCGCCTCTGCGATTTTTATTTTTTGCGCAACAAATAAAAAAAGAGCGAAAATTAAAAAAAAAACTATGTTTTTCTTTGTTTCTGTTTAATTTTTTTTGTAAATAAGTACCTTTTCTACTTCAATGACGGGCACTGATAAGGCGGCACTGAAGGGCACTGATGAGGTGGCACTGATGAGGTGGCACTGATGAGGTGGCACTGATGAGGTGGCACTGATGAGGTGGCACTCATAGGCGGCACTGATTGGCACTCATAGGCGGCACTGATTGGCACTCATAGGCGGCACTGATTGGCACTCATAGGCGGCACTGATTGGCACTCATAGGCGGCACTGATGGGCACTCATAGGCGGCACTGATGGGCACTCATAGGCGGCACTGATGGGCACTCATAGGCGGCACTGATGGGCACTCATAGGCGGCACTGATGGGCACTTTTAGGCGGCACTGATGGGCGGCACGGACGGGCACTGATAGGTGGCACTGATGGACACTAGTAGGTGGCACTGGTGACACTGCTGCCTAGCAATGCCAGCCACCACACATTATTTTCTTGGCATGATCGTGCCAGTCAGTGCCCATTTGTGGGCACTGATTGGCATTTTTTTTTTTTTTTTGACTACATGTGGATGGCCATGGGGGCCATCCACATGCTTAGGGCTTCCCTGGTGGTCCTTGGGGGCTTCCCTGGTGGTCCAGTGTGGGTATCCGAGGGGGGGCTGCGCTGATAAACAATCAGCGCGAACCCCCCCTGTCAGGAGAGCCGCCGATCGGCTCTCTACTCGCGTCTGTCAGACGCGAGTGAGGAAGAGCCGATCAACGGCTCTTCCTGATCAGCCGTGATTCGACACGGCTGATCACATGGTAAAAAGCCTCCGACGGAGGCTTTTTACCGAGATCAGTGTAGCGGTGGGTCAGAATGACCCACCGATCGCCGCGATGCGCGCCCTCCCGGGCGCGCGGCGGCTGTTATCCCGCAGGACGTCATATGACGTCCAGTGTGGAAAACAGAACCACTTCCCGGACGTCAATTTGCTATTGACTGGGCGGGAAGTGGTTAAATAAGGTAAAGGGATTATGTTTTTATTAGACAAGTGCTTTTAGGAATGTCTGGGGCTTTTAAAAATGAAAGAGGCTTTATGGCGATCTACATTTTTAATGTTTTAACATTGCGCTGTTTATCTCCTCCTCACCCCCTTCCTGTCTCTAGCACCGCACCCGGGGACTAGCAGGGAGGGGAAGAGACCTTGCATTGTGACAAGCACCGATTGGGTATTCATCAGGAAAGGGAAGCGTCGTGTTCTCAACGCTCAGCAGAAGCGCATCTGCTGAGGTGAGTAGGTGAGGCGTCGGCCCCAATGAGAAAGGAAAAAACTTTTTTTCTCTTATCGTCCATGGACTGACACAGCTGGATACTGTAAACGTGTGGGTATATGTCCCTGCTCGCAGGAGAAGATCTAGGCAGAATGTTAGATGTTAAAACATTCTAGAACAAACCAGAGCTGAACAGCCCCGCCCAGGGGGGCGGTCCCTCCGGACAATACCCTCCCACATGCAGCTAGCAGACCTCAGTTTTTTTCTGCCTAGCAGAAGGAGAAGACGTGGCTCTCTCAGGAGCCAGTCTCCTGGAAGATTTTACTTTCAAATTTTATTCCTTTGGGAATTTTATTATTTTATTTTTGAGACCTTCAATCAACTGTCGGCTGGGCAACAGGTTGGGTACACTGGTATCCTCGTAGTCTTCCCTGTCCGACCATCGAGCGTGCTGATCCTCGCCTTGTGTGCGTGAGACTCAGTTCACGACATACCCCATGACTCCAGGGGTGGCCGGGTTGCTTTCATGCTCCCGCGGTCCTCTCAAGATTGAACAGTACTTGACTGACTGTATCTCTCGCGGTGGACCGGGCCGACAGCTACGCAGTACGACTCTGTGATAGGTCTGTCTGAAACAAGCCAGTGGGTCCCTGAAAGGGACGGGTAAGTAGTCTCTCCTACTGCAGGTGAGTACATGCTGGCTGTGTTTCTGTGTGTGGGGGTTTCTCCCTGTCTCCCCCCTGTTATGCTGTTCTCTGCACCCTGTACTGGTGCTGTGCTGTGGGGTGCTTGGGGGTCACTCTGGCCTGGCTGAGCGCTCATGTCTGCAGTTTTTTCTGGTGTGTGAGGTGACTATTGCGTGCGCCATTGGCGCGCATTAGAGCTTTGAATTTCGCGCTCGGTGGCCATCTTGGCGTTCAGTGGCACAGTTATAGCTGCGGCCGGCAGCCATTTTCTTGTGGCCGCCGCGCATTTATTTCTGGCGGCGGCGCGAATCCCCTCACAATCTCCTCACAGACTGAGCGGTCCTTAAGGGTTGGTGGGTCCTCCCGGGTATCCCCTCCTCAGCGTAGCCAGTGGGTGGACTGTATATTCACTGTATAAGGTCTCAGAGGGTGGCGTTATGGAGTCTGATACACCTGCTCTCCACACTTGCCTGGGGCAACTGGCAGTGCTGCACAGTTAAACATGTTCATATGTTTCCTGCACCTGCGGTCCTTATGGACCAGTTGTCAGCAGTCCTGGAATAATTCCTGTCAGAATGGAAGCGGTGTGTGAGCAAAAGGAGCTATAAGCCCCCTACCCCCACAAAAATCTTTACTGAAGGGGTGCTCTGAGTCAGATATGGGCCTAGCTACTATGCTCAGGACCCGACCTCTGAATATTTTATGTTTATTAACAGGACATTCCCTTGTGAGGAAGACTCCAGTTCTGTGTCAGTGAATGACAGGGCGCTTGTAAGTGATCTCATTGATGTGAGAAACACTCTCAGGCTGGAATTGCTGTGACAAGCTTTTCTTTTACACAGTTTCCTGACTGTTTGCCTCATACTGCCTCAAGAGCAGCATGGATGAGGGAGGACTTTATTCATTTATGTCTGTAGTCCCTGTGAGCCTTATGTGTGATACCTGAGGTAACATTTCCCGCCATTTCCTGGGGAATGATTTGAGCTCTGACAGACACACGGTCTGAGGATCAGAGGTTACCTGTTACCTGCATGCTGCTTCAGCAGCACAGTCAAGCAGGTTGGAATGATACAGAGAAGATTATGCGCCTCTGCGCCATAATTTAACTCATCCTATACCTCTACACTGCATACATTCACAGTGTATGTATGTGTTATTGGTCTCTGTGTCTGCGTGGCTGTCCCCACGTTCGAATGCTGTGTTTCAGTGCCATACATGATATAAACGTACAAAATATGTTTATGCACGACTCCAGATACATTCACAGTATATGTATGTATTATACTCTCTGGGTTGGCGGGGGCTCCGGTGTCCTCCCGCACTCTCATGGTATGTGCGCTTCAGCTCTCTGCACAGTATAGACATGTTCAATATGTTTATTGCACATATTATACATGTTTACAGTATGGGTATACTGTTTGTGTGGGGTTCCTCCGGGTACTCCGGTTTCCCCCCACGCTCCAATGGAAATGCACAGCATAAACATGTGCAATATGTTGATTCACATGCTATCATTCCTACACGGTATCTGTGTGCTGTCTGCGTGGAGTTCTTCCGAGTGTTCCGGTTTCCTCCCACGCGCTGACGGTATGTGCGCCTTTGGCCTTCTGCACAGTTAAACATGTTCAATGTTTATCACGCATGCTATAATACCTACACGGTATGTGTAGGCAGTCTGTGTGGTTTTCCTTCGGGTACTCCGGTTTCCTCCCACACTCCATTGGTATGGGTGCTTCGGCGCTATGCACAGTCTAAATTTGTGCGATTGGATGTCCACATACTAACATACCTACCCGGTATGTCTTTGCACTCTGCGTGGGTTTCCGCCCACGCTACATGACATGCATGCCTTTGGTGCAATACACAATGTAAACATACACATTATGTTTATACACTACACTAAATACATTCACAGTAGTTGTAGGTATTGCATTCTCTGAGTATGCGTGGGGTACTTCAGTACCTCCCAAGCGCCAACGGTGTGCGCGCCTTCGGTGCTATGCACACATGAGCTTGTGCAAAATGTTTAGCACTCACACTATAATACCTACACGGTATGTGTATGCAGTCTGCGTGGGTTTCCGCCCACGCTACATGACATGCATGCCTTTGGTGCAATACACGGTGTAAACATACACATTATGTCTATACACTACACTAAATACATTTACAATAGCTGTAGGTATTGCATTCTCTGAGTATGCGTGGGGTACTTCGGTTCCTCCCACGCGCCAACAGTGTGCGCGCCTTCGGTGCTATGCACACATGGGCTTGTGCAAAATGTTTAGCACACATACTATAATACCATACACGGTATGCGCATGCAGTCTGCATGGGTTTCATCCAGGTGCTCAGGTTTCTCCCCTGCGTTCCAATGGTGTGCGCATTCTCAGCGCTATGCACAGTATAAACATGTGAAATTTGTTTATTCGCAGGCTAACATACCTATACGGTTGTGTACGCAATCTGCGTGGCTGGTTTACGTCCAGGCCCCGATGATGTGCGCGCCTTCGTCGCTGGCACAGTATATACGTGTTTAATAGGTTTATCCACAAATACTAAACTAAATACGCCGTATGTGGTGGTATTATGCTCTTTGTGGCTGGGTGGGTTTCCTCCCACATTCTCTATTTGTGCGTTTGACGCAATACATGGTATAAACTATGTGTTTGCACAATCGGCACCTATCCATGGGTAGCTGCTGGATGGAGCATTGTCACAAGGATCCCTGGTTTCAGGGGTATCACTTTCCACCTGCTTTCAGTGGTGATCAGAAGCGCTGGCTTGGACTGTGTTCGCCAGGTTGGGGTTAGCGTTACGCCCGTTAGTGGCTGCGTCTCTGGCATTTTTTATAGCTCAATGGCTGGGCAAAAGCCTCTGCTTCATCCATCAGTCGTCTAGCAGGTGCACTACAACTGCTTTAGCCTTTAGGGTCTCTGTGCCGGGGTGGGTTTGCGCCACCTGTGGAGGCTGAGGTACTAGTCCTCTGACCGAGTTTCTAGGGAAGTTCCGTCAAGTTGCCTTTATTGGCCAACATTTGAGGCACCCTGTACACTGGGGCCTCCCTTCTCCGATACATTGCAGAGTCTCTTTGGGATTTTCATACATCTCGCTGCAAGACGGTCCTATCGGCCGTGTGCATTGCAGGCAAAGGGTCCTTGCATCCGGAGGTGTTTCCACCTTCTTTACCGGAGGTGGGGCACTGGAAGTGGACCTTGTGGCCTCTCGACTCACTCGCAAGGTGGCAAGATCGTGGTCAGGTCCAGGGACCCCTGGGCGGACGCGTCAGACGCGTTGGAAGCCCGTGGGGGCAGTATCACCTGATATATGCTTACCCTCCGCTACTGTTGTTGCCTCGCCGGCTTCGCAGAGTAGGGGCTGAGGCCATTCCAGTGCTCTGGAACGGCGACATTGGTACGCCGATCTACTTCGGCTAGTCGCAGACATTCCTGGCGACGGCCTATTGGGGTGGACCTTCTGTCTCATGATCCCATACTTCATCCTGCTTTACAGTCCTTGGCTTTAATGGCATGGCTGTTAAAGCCAGGTGCTGAAGGACCGAGTTCTCTCGTATTCGGTCATCTCTTCTATGTTGTTGACACGGGAATCTTCCTCCAGAAAGATATCTCACCGTACCTAGAAGGCTTACATCGCTATGTGCGAGGAACTTGAGTGGCATCCTCGGATGTATTCCGTTCCCAGGATTTTGCTGTTCTTACAGCGTGGTGTGACCCAAAAGCTGGCCTTGCATACCTTTTTTGAGGGTCGGATTTCGGCCCGGGCTGTCTTTTTCAACGACCGCTACCGGGCCATTCCTTGATTAGCACCTTTTGTGCAGGGGGTTCGCCATGTGATCCCCCCTGTCAAGCCTCCTCTCCCTACTTGGGATCTGATTTTGATGCATCTCGGTTCTCCAAGAACATCCCTTTGAGAATATCAGAGAGATTCCTCTCTTGACCTTGTCCTGGAAGTTGGCCTTAGTGGCCATTGCTTTGGTTAGACGGGTGTCTGAGTTGCTGGCCTTGTCCGGCAAGTCGCCTTACTTGGTCCTCCATAAGGATATGTTGGTGTTGCGCCCACGACCATCCTTCTTTTCTAAGGATGGTCTTGGCCTTTCACCTTAAGAAGGACATTGTTCTTCCGTCCTTGTGTCCTCACCCATCGCATCCCTGAGAGTTTGTGCTTCATACATTAAGATGGGTACAAGCCTTACGAGTGTACCTGTCTGCTACTGTTTCCATTCGGAAATCTGTGTCTGGTCCAAAACAGGGCCGAGCGGTGTCGTCTGCCACCGTCTTTAGGTGGATCAGGCAGACCGTCATACAGGCCTATGCCCTTAAGGGGCAGGCGCCTTCCTTTCCGGTTGCGGCGCATTCCACCAAGGCAATTGGTGCTTCCCGGGCCTTCCGACATCAAGCGTCGGTTGCACAAGTGTGCAAGGCGACGACCTGGTCGTCCGTTCATACCTTTTCAAGATTTTATAAGGTTGATGTGGCTGCATCTTTGGATGCTCCCTTCGGCCACAAAGCATTGCAGGCTGCTGTTTAATGTCGCAACTCCTCCGTTGAGGAGCTCTGCTTGTTTGGAGTGAAGTTTTGGTTGTTCCTTTGCTACCGCTCCCACCCTTCTGATACTGCTTTGGGACGTCCCACACGTTTACAGTATCCAGCTGTGTCAGTCCATGGACGATAAGAGAAAATAGGATTTTTGTACTCGCCGTAAAATCCATTTCTCTGACGTCCATGGACTGACACAGCACCCACCCTTCCTTTTAAGGTTTGTACTGCTTTGTTACGAACTGAGGTCTGCTAGCTGCAGGTGGGAGGGTATTGTCCGGAGGGACCGCCCCCCTGGGCGGGGCTGTTCAGCTCTGGTTTGTTCTAGAATGTTTTAACATCTAACATTCTGCCTAGATCTTCTCCTGTGAGCAGGGACATATACCCACACGTTTACAGTATCCAGCTGTGTCAGTCCATGGACGTCAGAGAAATGGATTTTACGGTGAGTACAAAAATCCTATTTTTCCTTCAGGTTACCCTCGCGCATGAAAACATTTGGGTGCTCAGTATAAGCGCATGCTGCGCAGCCAAATCAAGCTTTGATGTTTGCCCCATTAGCCAGTTTAAAGACCAGGTCTTATTAAAATCAGTATTTTTTTGCTAGTAAGTTGTTTAGAACCTGTAAACATTATATATAATTAATTTTTTTTTTTTTTTTTTTTTTTAGCAGAAACCCTAGAGCAGTGATGGCGAACCGTGGCACCCCAGATGTTTTGGAACTACATTTCCCATGATGCTCATGCACTCTGCAGTGTAGCTGAGCATCATGGGAAATGTAGTTCCAAAACATCTGGAGTGCCAAGGTTCGCCATCACTGCTCTAGAGAATAAAATAGCGGTCGTTGCAATTTTTATGTCGCACAGTATTTGCGTGTTTTTCAAATGCAATTTTGTACACTCTAATGCAAAAAAAGAAAAAAAAAACACACACACTATAACCCTATTTTTTTGGGGTAAAATATGATTTTTTTCGTCAAGTTTAAATACCTAACATTAAAATTGCGCACGCTCAGGGAATGGCAACAAATTCCGGTGCTTAAAAAAACTCCATAGGCGACGCTTGGATTATTTTTTTTATTAATTTTTTTTTTAAAGGTTACCAGTTTAGAGTTACAGAGAAGGTTAGCGCTAGAATTATTGCTCTCGCTATAACGTTTGGTGGTGATACCTCACATTAGTGGTACAAACAGTTACCATAAGCATGCCCAACCTACGTATGCATTTGCCTCTGCGCCTGGGGATGGGGGTGCTTTAAAATATTGTTTTTCTATGTATTTATTGTACTAAACATTTTATTTTTACACTGTCCCTTTTTTTTAAATGTTGTTGTGTTTTTTTTTTTTGTTTTTTTTTTTGTTTTGTCTTTTTGATCGCTGTTATTGCTATTACAATAAATGTAAACATCCCTTGTGATAATAAAGCTAGGTCCTCCTTTATGGAGATGTCTGGGGTCTATAAGTCCCCCGATCTCTCCTCTACCCTTAAAAGCATGAGTTCAAAAAAAAAACCTGATTTGATGCTTTCCAAAAAAGAAAAATGGTTTACATTCCGTCATAAACCGAAAGTCATGACGTCACTCCTAGATCCTGGTCTCTCCTCCATAGCCAGCCGCGTGACCTTCTGGATCGGGGGGGGGGGAGAAAATCAGCCGCTTGGATTGCTTTTAGTGCAAAGGGAAACGCCAGCTGAAAATAACGTAAACCGTGCTGTTTGCCCACAGCAGGGCTAAATGTAAAAAGCAAAACAAAAAAAAAAAAATGTGCCCGGCGCCAGGAACTCTATGTCCTGGAGGTCGTGCGATATGATTTGTGTATCTCTGTTGTAAATATTGCTGTTTATTTCTGGAATAGTGTGTCTTTATTTTTAGTCTGGTATTTGTGTAGTCAAGAATTTCCATAACTGCTTATTTTTATCACATCGGATCAAATCCGTGCATCAGGAAATCTTTGGCCAAACAATTTTTATTTTTTTTAATTAGAATAATACAAAGTGATGACAAAATCTGAAAAAGATATCGTTGGCTAGTCCCTTTTTTTCCTCTTTTTTAGTTTCACGCTGACTTTGCCTATATAAATTGACGTGGTTACTTGCTTCCACATGGGGAAAAAAAACAATATACAGCAGCAGCATAAAGGTGTCCATGTATGTGCGCCTTTTAGCTATACTAGATATAGGCAAAACACTTCTTTGACTTCCTTTTTTAAAGTTTCTGAAATATTGGTTGGGCCATTCAGCCACTGTTCAAGTTGCTAGACCAGTGATGATTACCTCCCATAATATAAGGGACATCGCCAGAGGGCTGCATAATATTCAGTAAATGTAATGCTGCAAAAAGCTGTCAGACTGCAGCAGGAAATTGTGAAGTTGCTATGAGGCCGGGTTCACACTGGTGCGACACGACACTTGTCCTACTTTGGATCCGACTTTGCCCTGTGACTTGAAGCCGACATGTCCGACTTTCAATGAACGGGGATCCGACTTGGATCCCCGCCAATACCAGGCACCGTGTTTAGTATGAATCTTGAGGGGAAGCTACACGCCATATTTTAAATAAAAAAACTGGCATGGGTTCCCCCTCCCAGGAGCATACCGGGCCCTTCGGTCTAGTATGGATTTTAAGGGGGACCCCCTACACAGAAAAAACGGCGTGGGGTCCCCCCAAAATCCATACCAGACCCTTATCCGAGCACGCAGCCTGGCCGGTCAGGAAGGGGGTGGGGACGAGCGAGCACCCCCCCCTCCTGAACCGTACCAGGCCGCATGCCCTCAACATGGAGGGGTCGGTGCTTTGGGGTTTATGAGGACAAGGGCCTCTTCCTGACAACCCTGGCCGATGGATGTCGGGGTCTGCGGGCGGGGGGCTTATCGGAATCCGGAAGCCCCCTTTAATAAGGGGGCCTCCAGATCCCGGCCCCCCACCCTATGTGAGTATGGGGTACATCGTACCCCCTACCTATTCACCTGGGGGGGAAAAAAAAACACTAGACCGGTTTTTAAAGTCATTTATTAGGCAGCTCCGGGGGTGGTCTTCCGACTTCCGGGGTCTCTCCGGCCTCTTCTCCCGCTCTCCCATGCCTTCTCCGCACTCTCTGGTTCTTCTCCCGCTCTCCGGTGCTTTCTGCCTTCTGGCAGGCTCCGCCGCTATATTCTGCCAGCTCTTTTACTGGAGTGGTACGCTAGCAGGGCGGTGAACTCACCGTTCCTAATGCGCTCCTGCCCGTTGAAATCAATGGGCAGCGCCAGCAAAACGCTGCTGTAGCGTCGCATTGCGGACGGTTTTAATCCGGTCTTCTGCGTCGTCTTGTCCCAATGTTGACACAACGTTCTCTACCGCTGTAATGCCGCGTGTGCGGTGCGCAATGATTTATATAGGCATGGGGCGTGGTCACCGGGTGATGTGACACCGCCTCTTATGACGTCACAGACCGGCCAGGCTGCATGCCAACCTACCATGCAGGCTGGTATGGATTTTGGGGGGACCCCCACGCCGTTTTTTCGGCGTAGAGTGTTCCCCTTTAAATCCATACTAGACCGAAGGGCCTGGTATGCTCCTGGAGGGGGAACCCATGCCGGTTTTTTATGTAAAATTTGTCATGGAATTCCCCCCTCGAGAATGGCAGAGCACAAGTCGCATGCCAAAGTCGGAGCATGCAAGACGGCGTTCCGACTTTGATCCGACTTCAATGATATTCAATGGGCTGAAGTCAGATCAAAGTCGGACCAAAGTAGTACAGGGAGCATTTTCAAAGTCGGACCGACATGTGTCGGACCAGTTAAGACGGCTCCCATAGGGAAACATTGATTTTCACACGTCATGCGACATGAGCTCCCAATGTCGGAGCGTTTGTCGCACCAGTGTGAACCCGGCCTAAGAGTTGTTCGAGACTAGGGAGGTGCTTGAGGGACGGTCATAGACTTGAAGACACATTGCATGAGACTGCTAGAGATCACTGCTATTTTAACCCCTTTACAAATCAATGCTTACATATTTAAAGAGCATCCAGAAAGTATTCACATCGCTTCAGTTTTTCAACATTTTGTTATGTTAGTCTTTTTCCAAAATGGATTAAATTCATTATTTTCTTCAAAATACTACAAATAATACCCCATAATGAAAACGTGGAAGAAGTTTGTTTGAAATCTTTGCAAATTTATTTAAAAATGAAAAAAATCCCATGTACATAAGACCCCTTTCACACTGGGGGCGTTTTGCAGGCGCTATAATGTTAAAAATAGCACCTGCAAACCGCCCTAAAACAGCTGCTCCATTCACTCCAGTGTGAAAGTCCGAGGGCTTTCACACTGGAGCGGTGCGCTGGCAGGGCGTCAGAAAATGTCCTGCCAGCAGGTGAACTCACTGCTCCTAATGTGGTCCTGCCCGTTGAAATCAATGGGCAGCGCCGGCAAAACGCCGCTGTAGCGGCGCATTGCGGACGGTTTTAACCCTTTTTTTCTGGCCGCTAGCGGGGGTTAAAGGTACCCCGCTAGCGGCCGAAATGCACCAAAAATCCGACAGTAAAGCGCCGCTAAAAATAGCGGCGTTTTACTGCTGACGCTCAGGGCGGCATAGTGTGAAAGGGCTCTAAATATTCACAACCTTTGCCATGACATTCAAAATTGAGCTCAGGTGCATCCTGTTTCCACTGATCATCCTTGAGATGTTTCTACAACTTGATTGGAGTCCACCTGTGGTAAATTCAGTTGATTGGACGCAGGGTGGATTTGATTTAAATCACGATTTAAATCCCTAGTAAAAAGGATCGATTT
This sequence comes from Rana muscosa, assembly GCA_029206835.1. Taxonomy (NCBI): domain Eukaryota; kingdom Metazoa; phylum Chordata; class Amphibia; order Anura; family Ranidae; genus Rana; species Rana muscosa. Next base: position 705,936,949 of record CM055121.1, read on the forward strand.
AAATCATAATTTTTAAAGAGCAACTGTCATCTCTGTTCCCCAGCGGCTCCTCCTCTGACCTGCTGTTGATTCACTGACAGTCCCATTCAGTTTTTAATGGGACGGCTGGTGATGCAGCAGTGACACAACAAGGTGAGGGGCGTGGCGGCAGCAGGTGAGTGGGTGCCCGCTAACAGAAGCTGCCATGATGGCTCTGAAATGACAGGTGCTCTTTAAATGTAGGGACTCCTTTTTAATATTTGCAAACAAAATGAAGGTTCCTATTTAGAATACTAAGCTGTCATAGATTTGTAAAATGATGGGATAAAGGAATATTCCTGAACTTTGTCTTATCTCATGGTTACTGTACCTATGTGTGAAAGCATCAATGCAGTGCATGTTATCTTAACTTGCAGAGCTTGGATTCATTGAATGAGTTTACCAAAAATGTAAATATTGCAGAATATACAGCCTCATGCTACATAACCAAGCTCCATTTCATGCTGAATAAACTAAATTATTAATGTATCTGAAATGGAAAACGATTGTTTGGATTTTTAAATCCAAAGGCATTTTATTAAAATAAATTTGATAAAAATCAAAAAAAAAAAACGTTTTATTTTATTTGTTAAATCATTGATTGTGAGCATGCTTCCCTGTCTATCCATAAAAAAATTATCAGCATAACTTTGAACCTGCTGACTTTACTTTCACCAGCAGACATGATTGTTAGCATGGGGATGGGCAGGTGTGAGAAGATATTTGCATAAGTATGCTAAAAACATTTTATTTTGTGAGATGGTGGTATTCTGTAATTGGCTGGTAGTTAAAAACTATCAATACATGTTGCATCACATGCTGTTCATACTCCAGTCACTGAGATTCATTTTCTTTATTCTGCAAAAAAAGGGTTGATCCTTCTGTTCTCTATCCCTCCCCTTGTCCATGTCAGCACTGTAGTTGGGAATTTTGCAGAGCAATGTAGCCAGCTAGTGCACATAGTCAGTTTTCAGTGTATTTTCTACTCTGAGCATTTCCTCCCTATCTGTTCTGAGCAGCCCATGTGATTAAAGAGTCACACATGTGGGCGTATACACAGTGGTAAATAACGCTTCTCTCCCTCCCCCCCCCCCCCTCCTCCTCCATGCCCACTAAGCAGCTAACCACAATGGGGTGGGATATTATATCTTGATTGATGGAGGCTTCACCTCCCTGTTATTTTAAGACACGGGCTGGAGGAATCTAAATACAATACTTTTAAAAGATTATTTGCATACCAATAATTGCTCATTCAGTCTCCATTCACACTTGTGCAATTCGCCAGGTAACTTTGGACATCAGTTGCATGACAAATTACACCCAATTCTTTTCAAAATAGCACCCATTAAATTTGGTGTGACTTTGATCCATAGAAGTCGGATCAAAATCGCTCAAGTGTTACACTGGAAATAGTGCGACTTTGGAGACTTGCTAATGTGAATGGAGCTTTATACTATGCGGCTGATTTACTGAAGCAGTTGAGAATCTTTGCTCCGTAAATTATGTCAATATTTACATGAAAAGAAAATCCCTGTTTATTTCTGCATGTGACTGGGTAGTCAAGGGGAACCCGGCTACAATTTGAGTAAAGATTTTCAACTCTTTTAGTAAATCCAACTTTGTCTCCCCTTTTTATTTTTTTTTATTTTTTTTTCTCCATATAACTTCAAATATTTTACATATTTTCTTTTCCTTTGTAAGCTGTTATATCATAAATCTGTTTGGCCCCCTTCACGCTGGGGCGGTGGGTGCGTCGGCGGTAAAGCGCCGCTATTTTTAGCGGCGCTTTACTGTCAATTTTGCGAGGCCATTCGGGCGGCTAGCGGGGCGCTTCTCCCCCCCCCCCGCGCGCGCTAGCGGCCGAGAAAGGGTTAAAACCACTGCAAAGTGCCTCTGCAGAGGCGCTTTGCCGGTGGTATAGCCACAGTGTCCCATTGCTTTCAATGGGCAGGAGCGGTGGAGGAGCGCTATACACACCACTCCAAAGATGCTGCTAGCAGGACTTTTTTTACCGTCCTGCTAGCGCACAGCTCCAGTGTGAAAGCCCACGGGGCTTTAACACGGGAGAGACAGCAGCGGCTTTTTCAGGGCATTTTTAGCGTTATAGAGCCTGCAAAGTGCCCCAGTGTGAAAGGGGTCTTAGTGCAAGAGGTAGCATAAACTGTCAACATTTTGCTAATGTCAACTATTTAAAATTCTAATTGTTGTGTTTTTTTTATTTATTTTTTACAGATTGACTACACTGGGATAGATTCTAATAGTGATTGCCACAGATGTGTTAATGTTTCATGGAACAAGTCATGTAATTGTACTATGAATTTTACTCTGGAAACTGCATTTGAGGTAACTGCATTATTGTTTATGTTAAATATTATATAGGTTTTGATATTTTCTAATGTTAAGGCCTCATGCACACTGGATGTTTTTGGACATTTTTACAGCAGTAAAAAAATCATGTTATCCTATGTCCATGCACACATAGGCTGTTATCAGCAGTTTTGGGCAGTGGCGTTTTTGAGCAGTAAAAAAAAAAAAAAAAACTAGTCGGTTCTGAGAGATGTTTTTCTGCTGTAAAAATGCTTAAACGCTGATAATGATCGATAAACGCTCAAAACGCAGCTCACCAGCGTTTTTCATCCATTGAAGAAAAAGAAAAAAAACACGCGGAAAAACGCTGATGAACGCTTTTGCAAAAACTGTTCAACTGCAAAGCTACTGCCGTTTTTTATAATGTTATTTTAACATCCAGTGTGCATGAGGCCTAAAACTTCTAATTTCACTGTTTATAGTCTGGTCTGCAACACCCACAATTCAGGCTTAATCTACCCTCCGTCAAATGCTGAGAACGTAGGCCTGTTCTGAAAAACAGTTGTTTCTTAAGTAATCTAGTTTTAATTTTACCGAGAAGCTAAATAACCACCAGTGAGTTATTTTTAGTAAAAGCCGTCACCTTCAGACTAAAACAAAAAAGCTTAAGGCTGGGTTCACACCTATGCGAATTGGATGCGGTTTCCAGGACGTTTTTAAATACATTCATATGAATGAGGCTGGTTCACATATCTGCGGGGCATTCGCGCTCTGCATTGCCCAAAATACGTGTGTGTGTGTTTTTCTAGGCAGTGCGGTCCGACTCGGGTGCGAATTCAGGCCCATTGTCTTCTATGGGAAAGCATCTGATTCGTAGATGCATTCCGTTGTGAAAAGGCATTCTCTCTCCCTGCTCACTACACCCCCCCCCCCCCCCCTGCTCAGCTGATCTGCAGCTAAAATGAAGAGGAACAACTGATATATCTCTTTGCAGGGAAACCGGAGCTTTAATTCGCTCTGCAAATGTGTGAACCCAGCCTAAAGGACATGCATAGGCCACCTTGCTGAACCTTCCTCTGAAAATACTAGTTGCCCGGCTTTTTCTAACTTCAATACATTTACTGACCCGTAAAAAGTATGCAGTAATTCAGAAAGTTTTGAAGCCAGTGGATCAAACAACCCTTTTGAGAAGAAATAATCAATGGCTGCCTGCATATATATTTTAGTACAGTTTTCCTTTTAATTTGTCTAATTACTGAGGATTTTTAAAATGCTCTACCTATTATACAGTAGAACCTCGGATTACGAGCATAATCCGTTCCAGGGGTAAGCTTGTAATCCAAAGTACTCGCATATCAAAGCGAGTTTTCCCATTGAAGTCAATGGAAACGAAAATAATTTGTTCCGCATTGTAGGGCCGAAACAACTAATCGATTGAAATTGATCAATTACTATTTTCATAATCGATTAATCGGCCAGTAACATAATGGGGTTAAAAAAAAACAAAAATTAGCCCTTTTACAGTACAAAAAGAGCAAATTTCTACTGTAAATATTACTTTCACTGTCCCACAGTAAAAAATGAACCCCTTACAGTGATTATTTGCTCTTTTTGTACTAATTTTAGTTTTTTTAACACCATTATGTTACTAAACCTCTCAGGCCTGGGTCACACCTCCTGTTTTTTTTGGTGCTTTTTGCAGAAACACACTACAGGTCATTTACATGGTTTCCTACGGGACACGTTCACATCCATGATTTTTTCAGCTGCTGCGTATTTGGAAAGGGCAAGGACTATTTTTTAACGCAAAACGGTGCTATTTTGGTTTTTTGGTTCAATATACTTCAATAGAGAAGCTGCAGAAAAGCATGTAATAATGTGTTTTTGCAGCAATTTGTGTTTTTTAGTCTGCCCAACAACAAATTGGCCAAAAAAGTAAAAATGCAGCAAAATTACTTATTTTTTTATTTTTACGGTTAGTAATCGAAACAATAATCGGCCAACTAATCGATTATGAAAATAATCGTTAGTTGCAGCCCTACCGCATTGACTTCAATGGGATGCAATACCGCATCCGGCCAGAGGTGAGGGGGGGCGCTGGAGAGCTTCATAAGCGGCCGAAAAAGCCCAAGGACACATCGGCTGACCTCGGCAAATGTCGGAAAGGCTCGGAAACTGAGTATTTCTTTTTCGTACATCACGGGACACAGAGCGACTTAGTCATTACTAATGGGTTATATAGATTACCTTCAGGTGCTGGCACTGGCCACTTCCAAACCGGAAGTACCCTCCCCTATATAAGCCCCTCCCATCCGGGAGCACCTCAGTTTTTTGCCAGTGTCTAAGGTGTTGGCCAAAGAGTAACATGTGTTTTCCTGGGCTTGCGTACAGGTTCTTTTGGGCCTCAGTAAGCTGTTCCGGATCCCACCAAAAAAGCTTCATAGCTAAACGGTCGGTACCCGGGCCTTGCAGCAGAAGAGCAAGGTTTTGCCTGTAATGCCTCTCTTAGGAGGGATGGACCCTGGGATCCAGAGCTCTGGTCATACCCACGACCAAGATGTTGTCTGTGCAGGGTGCTATACAGGTCCAGGGGAGTGGAATCCTTGGGAACCCGGTCCCTGAAGGTTTAATTACAATGCCTGCCGTGATAGGTGAAGTTTGGGCTTCTGTGGACCAAACAAAGTCCTGCGGCGGGGATCAGGTAAGTGGGGGCCCCCAGGAACTTGGTTCTATTGGGGGACCCCCAAGCCTAATTTGTCTTTCTGTCTGTTACCTAACGGTATTCCCGCTAATATCTGTGTATGCCTGTAACTACTGAAAATGTAAAATTTTAATAGTAGTCAAGAAAAAAAAAAAAAAAAAGGACCGCGGTACCTGTGTTAAACCACTAGAGGCCGCTGTGGTCCATTTTTCTTGTCATGTGGATCTTTGGTTTTCTCAAGTCAAAAGATCCAGGCAGTTGGTAAGTTTCTCTGTGGGAATCCACTTCCTCTGCCCTGTTGCTGCGCTCATCCACCGCACAGGCCCTCCGGCAAAAAGGGCCCTGGCTCCTAGTCCCTGATTGATTTTCGAAAAGGGCGCCAATGGCGCGCGGGCGCGTGCACGCGCCTCCTATGAAAAAAAGGGGCGGGGCGGGTGGATGACGCTCGATGCGCGCCACGGCGCTTCTGCGCATGTGCAGGCGTCCCAGCTTGTATAAAGACACAGTAAAAGTGTCAGCTGGATGCAAACAGAGCTAGCAACAAACAGTGGCACACAGAGGCGGTTGATGCAGGCATCCCCATAGAAAGGCACTTTAGTGGACACCAGCTGGTATATAGCAGCAACTGTGTTAGACTATTACCAGCAAAATTGGTGTATGACGACGGGAATACCTCAGCTTTGTGCTTATAGGATATGTCGTCCAGACGCTCTGGAAATAGATCTTCCAAGAAGCGAAAGGGGTCTCCGTCGGGCTCTGAGGATTTTGGGCATGCTGTACTGCGCCAATCTTCCCTGAAATTTCAGAGGTCAGTAGCCGTAGGAACCCCGCAGGAGTACCTGGTACTGCGGCTGTCCCCAGTCCACCTGCTCCTATATATATAACAGAGGAGGTTTTATCCTCAACTCTGGGAGGATTGGAAGAGAGATTAACAGCATTGATCGCTGCTTCCCTGTCACAGGAAAAGCGCGTCCGATCTCCGTCTCCTCCTGCAGAGTGCCTGTTAGTGGAGGAACAGTCCCAGAGATCGACCTACCTGAAGGGGATCAGGTGAGGTTGATAAAGTTATAGAGGAATCAACAGTGGAAGAACCTTTCTCAGCATCTCAGGCTGAAAGATTATGGGTTCAGTCTCTGACTAACATGGTCCGAGCAGCATTTTAAATGCCTCTGGCGGAACCATCAACCACTACTGTCTCCTCGCTGGGGTCGCTGAAAGCTCCCCAGACTGTCTGTTCCTTCCCAATCCACCCTTTATTGGAAGGGTTTATTTACCAGGATTGGGAGCATCCTGTAAAATATTTACTCCCCCCAAGAGATTTCCAGTGATCTATCCCATGGAGGATAAGTTCATAAAAAAAAATAAAAAAAAATGGAGGGTCCCTACAGTGGACACAGCCATCTCTTGTGTAAATAAATCACTGACATGTCCAGTAGATAATGTTCCAATGTTCAAGGACCCAATAGATAAAAAATTGGAGTCTTTACTAAAATCTGCTTTCTCTACAGCAAGCATGGTGACACAACCTGCAGTAGCAGCGATTGGAGTCTGCCAAGCAATGAAAGATCAGTTGAAACAAGTCTTAAGGGACTTACCAGATCAGCAGGCTCTTGCCCTAGCTGACCTACCTAGAGCCTTGTGTTGCGGTGGACGCCATAAAGGATACAATCCAACAGGCATCCCGCTTTACGCTGTCTGTAGACATATGCGTAGGCTTCTATGGCTCAAAAACTGGTCTGCTGAAGCTCCCTGTAAGAAATTGCTGATTAGCTTCCCATTTCATGGAGAACGCTTATCTGGAGATGATCTGGACAAATATATCCAGAAAACTTCTGCCGGTAAAAATACACTCTTGCCGGTTAAGAACAAGGGTAGAAGTCCTTCTTTTAAGAGGCCTACTTCTCCAGTCCCTGGCACATCGGCTGTGAAACAGTTCCGACGGCCTCCGCGGTCAAATCCAGGGGGCAGAAATCAGGGACAATCACAGGGTAACAAGAAACCCTGGGTCAAGAGAGGTACAAAACCTCCCCCTAAGTCATGAAGGGTTGCCCCCACTCAATCGGGTGAGGGGAAGACTTCAGTTGTTCACAGAGACCTGGCGGGACACCATCAGAGATGGGTGATCTCCGCAGTAAGTCTGGGATACAGGCTGGAGTTAAAAGACATTCCTCCTGCCCATTTTATAAGGTCAAACGTGCCAAGCGATCCCCAGAAGAGTGGATCCCTCCTTCTGGCACTAGAGCAACTATTGCCCCAAGGGTAATCATGAAGGTTCCCTTGGAAGAAAACGGGTTCGGGTTTTACTCGAACCTTGTCACAGTCCCCAAACCAAATGGGGACATGAGGCCCATATTAAATATAAAAGGGCTAAACAAGTTCCTACATATCAGGACTTTTTCGGATGGAGTCGATCCGATCGGTGGCCACCGCCCTACAAGGGCAGGAATGGTTAGCCTCGATCGACATAAGGGATGCTTATTTGCATATTCCCATCTGTCCGGCCCACCAGAAATTTCTACGCCTTGCAGTAGAAGGGCGCCATTTTCAGTTCAGAGCCTTACCTTTCGGTCTGGCCACGGCACCACGAGTGTTCACAAAAATTCTGGCCCTACGATTGGCCAAACTAGGAACACAAGGTGTAACGATAATGGCATATCTAGACGACTTGTTGCTGATAGACCACTCAGTGAAAAAAACTAGAAGTGGTCGTTCACAAGATAATCAAGTATCTGGAATCTCACGGTTGCATTATCAACCGAGACAAGTCAGCCCTAAAACCAGTCAAAAGCCTGGAATACTTGGGGGCTAAGACTGGATTCAAATCAGAGAAAGATTTTCTTACCTCCAGAGAAGGTGTCGTCTTTGAAAGATTTGACCCACTTAGTGGGTACAAAAAAGAAAAACCATCCATACGCCTGTGTATAAGGCTGCTGGGAAAAATGGTGGCTTCATTCGAAGCGGTACCCTACGGTCAATTCCATTCAAGGAACTTGCAGAGGGCCATACTGTCAGCCTGGAACAAAAAAGTTCAGGCTTTAGACTTACCAATGTCCCTGTCCCCTTCCGTTCGCAAGAGCCTCCATTGGTAGTTTGTACCAGAATCTGGAAAAAGGGAAACCCTTCAGTCCGGTTTCTTGGAAGGTGGTCACTACAGTTGCCAGCCTCATAGGCTGGGGGGCAGTACTGGAGCAATGATCTCTCCAGGGCAAGTGGTCAGAAGCAGAGAAGGCCCTGCCCACCAATCTCTTAGAGATACGAGCAGCCCGGTATGCCCTAGTAGCATGGACATCCAAACTCCAAGGGTCACCTGTCAGAATTCAATCAGACAATGCCACAGCAGTGGCATATATCAATCACCAGGGTGGCACCAGGAGTCGTGCAGCCCAGAGGGAAGCGAATTGCATCCTGGAATGGGCAGAAAGGTATGTCACAGCCATATCCGCGGTTTTCATCCCAGGAGTGGAAAATTGGAGAGTGGACTTTTTAAGTCGCCAGCAATTATGCCCGGGGAATGGTCTCTTCACCCCGAGGTTTTCCAGGCAATATGCCAGCGGTGGGGAACACCGGATGTAGATCTGCTAGCATCCAGATTCAACGCAAAGGTGGACAGATTTGTGTCTCGCACAAAGGATCCCCTAGCTTGCGGTTCGGATGCCCTAGTGTTCCCTTGGGATCAGTTCAAGCTGATATATGCATTCCCACCGCGATTAATCCGCAGAATCAGGGTAGAAAAGAAACCAGTGATTCTGGTGGCTCCAGCATGGCCCCGAAGGGCATGGTACGCGGAGATTGTAAAAATGTCAGTGGGAAGTCCTTGGACCCTCCCACATCGTCCGGACCTGCTTTCGCAAGGACCGATATACTACCCTTCCTTACCAGCCCTAGGTTTGACGGCCTGGCTATTGAAGCCCACATTCTAAAAAAGAGAGGGCTCTCTAATCCTGTGGTATCTACCATGATCAATGCCAGGAAGCTGGTATCCAGGCAGATCTATTATAGGATCTAGAAGGCGTACATCACGTGGTGTGAGGCCAGGAAATGGCATCCACGTAAGTACGTAATAGGTAGGATTCTGGACTTTCTACAGTGGGCTGTACATAGGAAGCTTGCCTTGAGTACTATCAAGGGTCAGACGGCCTTGTCAATATTTTTTTCAAAGGCCCTTGGCTTTGCATTCATTAGTCAAAGCTTTCATACAAGGAGTGATGCGTATTAGCCCTCCGGTTAGTATTCCCATATGTCCATGGGACTTAAACCTGGTTCTGTCGGTTCTACAGAAACAACCATTTGAACCATTGCGGCACATTTCCTTGGTTCTTCTCACCAGGAAATTGATTTTCTTAGTAGCCATTTGTTCGGCTAGAAGAGTATCGGAATTAGCCGCCTTGTCCTGTAAGGAGCCATATCTGGTTATCCATAAGGACAGAGTAGTATTACGTCCTCATCCAGCCTTCTTCCTAAGGTGGTATCGAGGTGCCATTTGAACCAAGATGTGGTTCTTCCTTCCTTTTTCCCCAAACCTAGTTCGGTAGAGGAAAAGTTATTGCATTCTTTGGATGTAGTAAAAGCAGTTAAAGCTTATCTTAAAGCCACTGCTCAGATTCGTAGAACGGATACTTTGTTTGTTCTGCCGGAAGGCCCCAGAAAGGGTCAGGCAGCATCAAAAATCTACTTTAGCCAAGTGGATTCGACAGGTCATAATACAAGCCTATGGCTTGAAAAGGAGACCGCCTCCGTTCAAAGTTAGGGCGCACTCCACAAGAGCAGTTGGAACTTCATGGGCAGTGCATCACCAAGCCTCCCTGGCTCAAGTCTGTAAGGCCACAACATGGTCCTTAGTACACACGTTTACTAGATTCTACCAGGTAGACGTCAGAAGTCAGGAGGATGTCGCCTTTGGGCGCAGTGTGTTGCAGGCCGCAAAAGAGCCTCATGCCTGATGGCGCCCAGCTTATGTATCCCTCCCCTCATTTGGCATTGCTTTGGGACGTCCCATTAGTAATGACTAAGTCGCTCTGTGTCCCGTGATGTACGAAAAAGAAAAAGGGATTTTTATAACAGCTTACCTGTAAAATCCTTTTCTTGGAGTACATCACGGGACACAGAGCTCCCACCCCTCTTTTTGGGACACTTATTGCTTTGCTACAAAACTGAGGTGCTCCCGGATGGGAGGGGCTTATATAGGGGAGGGTACTTCCGGTTTGGAAGTGGCCAGTGCCAGCACCTGAAGGTAATCTATATAACCCATTAGTAATGACTAAGTCGCTCTGTGTCCCGTGATGTACTCCAAGAAAAGGATTTTACAGGTAAGCTGTTATAAAAATCCCTTTTTCTGTGTATTTCTGTGTATTTCTGTGTCTTTCCGAGCATTGCCGAATGGCGGCGATCGGCTGCGATTGCCACTGTTCGACTCTGCTCTGGCGCCCCTGCACGTCAGGCCAAATGCGGTACTGCAGGCCCTATTAGGTTGAATTCTGCTCGTCTTGCAAGATAACACTCGCAAACCGAGTCAGAATAATAAAAAAAAAAAAAAGTTACTCGCAAATCAAATTGCTCTCAAACCAAGTTACTCTTAAACCAAGGTTCCACTGTATATGGTTATTCCTAAAGGAAACTCGTGCTGTGAGAACTACAGAGGCTGCAATTTCTGACTTTTGTTGACCATGCTAGTTGTCTGGCTTCTTCAAAACATTGACCTGAAACTAGTATATTGACCAGGAAGTTCAGCAGTTGAACGCTTGATCTGTGTACTTGTTTTGAGTCTTTTTGACTTGACAAAATACTGAACTCATTGGTTCAGCATGTTAACCAGGCAAACTGGAAGCCTCTGTATGTCACTACAGTTATTGTACATGATCTGTATGACTGGTAATGCCTTAAATGAGAAGTATGGGATTCATTAAAATTAATATATACATCCACTCGGCTCAGTGGATGCAGCGTCGATCTGATGCTGCATCTGCTCCCCGCCTTCTCAGGCTGAGAACTGAGCAATCAAATGCTGCTGATCGTTTCGCCCTGAGTCTTCAGCCTGCACAGAACGGGGGACTGTCAGTCACCCGCTCTCTGCTCTGCCCCTCCAGCACTCACTGGAGCGTTAGGCTGTGGAGGGGATGGGAGGGGCTGGCTCTGGCTCTTGGCAGCTCGCTGAGAGGCTGAGCCTGATGCCAGTCCAGGCATATGGGTGGATCCTGACCATATGGCTCTAAATTTCAGCCGTCATTGGGCTTTAGCCCGCTGTCGGCTGAAAAACGGGTCACAGGAGTGCAGAATGAACTCCTCTCCTGTGATCCATAGCAGAAGTACAGCCAAAAACGCTTTGGCTATACTTCTCCTTTAAAGGTGTATTAAACCCAAAAATGTAATATTTTGCAGCTTACCAATTATTATACGTGATGGGTGCATTTTGTTTTCTTTTTTTTCTCTGTCACCTGGTGATCTGGCCAATAACATATATCCTGTATTAGGGTGCCTACACTTTTGATGAAGGCACACAGGAGGCACCTTTTGGACAGCAGGATTGTCAGTCTGGAGAGGGGGGTGTTAAATGTACTAGCTAATTTTAATACAGTAGCAAATTGAAGCCAAACTGCAGCAACTAATTAATAAGCCGTTACAGCAGTTTTTTTCCTTTTTGGTATAATATGTACTGGTCATTTTTATGCACCCCCCTTTCAGTGGTAATTGGTTTGTCTCATTTCTGTAACTGATTCATTGTGCTGGAGTGCTTGTTCTTTTGAAAAACAGACTTGCTGGCTAGATCACTAGATGAAGATAGAATAAATAAAAAAAGAAAATTGAATACAGCCATTACATCTAAAAATTAGTAAGCTGCAACATAATGTTTTCTTTTTGGTTTAATACTGCTTTAATGACATATACAGTGGGACAAAAAAGTATTTAGTCAGCCACCAATTGTGCAAGTTTTCCCACTTAAAAAGATGAGAGAGGCCTGTAATTGTCATCATAGGTGTACCTCAACTATGAGAGACAAAATGTGGAAACAAATCCAGACAATCACATTGTCTGATTTGGAAAGAATTTATTTGCAAATTATGGTGGAAAATAAGTATTTGGTCAATATCAAAAGTTAATCTCAATACTTTGTTATATTTCCTTTGTTGGCAATGACAGAGGTCAAACATTTTCTGTAAGTCTTCACAAGGTTGTCACACACTGTTGCTGGTATGTTGGCCCATTCCTCCATGCAGATCTCCTCTAGAGCAGTGATGTTTTGGGGCTGTCGCTGGGCAACACAGACTTTCAACTCCCTCCAAAGGTTTTCTATGGGGTTGAGATCTAGAGACTGGCTAGGCCACTCCAGGACCTTGAAATGCTTCTTGCGAAGCCACTCCTTCATTGCCCGGGCGGTGTGTTTGGGATAATTGTCATGCTGAAAGACCCAGCCATGTTTCATCTTCAATGCCCTTGCTGATGGGAGGAGGTTTGCACTCAAAATCTCATGATACATGGCCCCATTCATTCTTTCATGTACTCGGATCAGTCATCCTGTTCCCTTTGCAGAGAAACAGCCCCAAAGCATGATGTTGCTACCCCCATGCTTCACAGTAGGTATGGTGTTCTTTGGTTGCAACTAAGCATTCTCTCTCCTCCGAACACGACGAGTTGTGTTTCTACCAAACAGTTCTACTTTGGTTTCATCTGACCATATGACATTCTCCCAATCCTCTTCTGGATCATCCAAATGCTCTCTAGCAATCCTCAGATGGGCCCGGACATGTACTGGCTTAAGCAGGGGGACACGTCTGGCACTGCAGGATCTGAGTCCCTGGCGGCGTAGTGTGTTACTGATGGTAGCCTTTGTTACGTTGGTCCCAGCTCTCTGCAGGTCATTCACTGGGTCCCCCCGTGTGGTTCTGGGATTTTTGCTCACCGTTCTTGTAATCATTTTGACCCCACGGGGTGAGATCTTGCGTGGAGCCCCAGATCAAGGGAGATTATCAGAGGTCTTGTATGTCTTCCATTTTCTAATTATTGCTCCCACAGTTGATTTCTTCACACCAAGCTGCTTGCCTATTGCAGATTCAGTCTTCCCAGCCTGGTGCAGGTCTACAATTTTGTTTATGGTGTCCTTCGACAGCTCTTTGGTCTTCACCATAGTGGAGTTTGGAGTGTGACTGTTTGATGTTGTGGACAGGTGTCTTTTATACTGATAACAAGTTCAAACAGGTGCCATTAATACAGGTAATGAGTGGAGGACAGAGGAGCCTCTTAAAGAAGAAGATACAGGTTTGTGAGAGCCAGAAATCTTGCTTGCTTGTAGGTGACCAAATACTTATTTTCCACCATAATTTGCAAAAAAAAATCTTTACAAATCAGACAATGTGATTGTCTGGATTTGTTTCCACATTTTGTCTCTCATAGTTGAGGTATACCTATGATGACAATTACAGGCCTCTCTCATCTTTTTAAGTGGGAGAACTTGCACAATTGGTGGCTGACTAAATATTTTTTTGCCCCACTGTACTTTAACTTTTTTGTCCTTTTTCATATTGTTTTTGACCTTTTTTGTGTCTTGTAAATCAAGGTAGACAATATGTGCATATGGCTTCATTAACCTGAACCTTGATGTGAGACACTAGATGCTTGGTTTAGAGCTCTGCCAAGTGTCTTCTAACTGCCAGGATGGAAAGATTTCTGCTTTCATCAGAAATGGCTTTGCTATGCTGCGTACTTTGAAGCTGCCAGCAACAAAGCTGCTCACCTCAACAAACTGTCTCTGCTGGGTGAGCTTTACAGCATGGGCAGACTACTCCTCAAGTAATAAGGTCTCTGGATGCTTTTGTGTATCCAGTAGAGATGTAAGCATAAGCTAACAGACTCCTAACTGTATCCAGTCTTATCTCTAATAAGTCATCAAAGCATTTAGGGGGCGTCACTGGTCCTCATTTATGTGTTAAGAGCAATATGAAAAGGTTTTCTGTGCTAGTGTGGTAGAGTGACTGTTTAATGTAACTTCTAAACCTGCAGGAACCATATATTCGAGTGCACTCTCAGTAATCTCTAGCTGTTAGCCACATTTGACTCTAATTTTCATGTTTTTACTAATAAAGTTTGGGTTCCTGAGTGCTTCATCAAAAATGAAGCGTGTCAACTAGGTGAGAAATACCAGTGGGGATAAGACACATGTTCCCTGTTGCACTCGATCTGATCCTTAGACAACCTTTTTATAAATCTTAAACAGTTTTATTGGCCTCACTATTTGCAACTTTGTTTTTTGTTCTTTCAGAGCAATGTGTTCATGTATTATGGACTGTCTAACTTCTACCAGAACCACCGCCGATATGTTAAGTCAAGGGATGACAGTCAGTTGAATGGAGACAAAAACTCCCTGACGGTAAGTTGTACCTATTTGTAAGTTAAAGCATGTCTAAAACAAAAATGTAATATACTACAGCTTTTATTATTTGTAGATCCAGATAGTTTAACACTTCCTGTCCTAGGGTGGTTCCTCTGTGTGGAGGAGCAACAGAGACACCCTTGGACAACAGCGCTGTCTGGAGAGAGTTATGGTTGATGGAATAGTGTTTTTACTTAAATGAGGCACCTCAAAAAAATGAAAGATGAGAGATTACCACGGTGGTCACTATATAACCATGGATCTTTAATGCTGCAAATATCTTCCCTGCTTCGAACCTAATCAGGATCTCTCTGGCTGTATAGTAGAACTACCTGATCTGCTGGCTTTTCAGTTAACTGTCTAGCTGCAGGAGGCTACTTTAATACCCTACCGGTCAATTCGGTAGATAACCTGACAAATGCTGTTTAAAATAAATATCTCTTTCAACAGTTCTACAGCTCAGCTCCGCTAATAGAACTAATGATACAATCTGTAGTATCCAATCTACAGATCTACTCCAGCCAATCTATATTGGTAGTAATACAATTGCTACCTTGTTGTAGATAATATGCAATCTCTAATGACCACCATTCATCTCTCAACAAACCGAGGTGCTATACCCCCACTGAAGCCATGTATACCCAACCAAAAAAAAAAAAAAAAAAAAAAATCGCCGAATGAACTGAAAGCCCAAAAAAAAACACCACATGTAAAACATTCTTTAGCGCCGTTCCATATCAAATCGACCATTTTATGACTCAATTTTTCACCTACCACACTATTTTTGAGCACTATGCCTCCTTTGCAAAGCCAGCAGATCAGGCACTTCTACTATACAGAAGAGAGAAATCAACTAATAATTAAGTGATTTAAACCGCGCTGGTTTCTAAGTGAAACGAATTCAAGTGTAACCAAGCACACATAATTTGTAAGCAAAACAAAAACATGTGTATAACAAATAGACTTGTGCACAACGGAAAAATTCGTTCCGTTTCGGTTCGTTTCTTTCCGGTCCTGTTGATTCGTAATCATTCGTAATTTTGCTAGACGGGATTTTTCGTGTTCGGACTCATTCGTATTTTTGCAAGCGACATTTTTCGTTGAATTTTTTGTTGCTTTATAATTCGTACTTTCGGTAGAGTACGTTTTTCGTTGATTCTGGACACAACTCCTACTTTCGTAACTTTTTTTGGGTTCGTACTTTCGGTAGAGTACGTTGTTTTTCGTTGATTCTGGACACAACTCCTACTTTCGTAACTTTTTTTGGGTTCGTTGATTCGTAATTTTCCGTGTCTCTCTCACAACGACGCTGCCTATTATGCCTAATGTGCTTCGAATGGATTTGTACTTTTCTAAATACATTGCGGTTATTTGTAACGATTCGAAATCTCGTATTTTACTTTCGTTTTTAACATGCGGCTATAGGCTCCGCCCCTGTACACCATTTTGAGAGGGTTCAGCACGGTGAGGGAGAAGCAGAGAGCAGAGCAGAGTGTTATTGTGCTTCGAATGGATTCGAAATCTCGTATTTTACTTTCGTTTTTTACATGCGGCTATAACCTCCGCCCCTGTACACCATTTTGAGAGGGAGTTCAGCACGGTGTGGGAGAAGCAGAGAGCAGAGCAGAGTGAGTGTTATTGTGCTTCGTATGGATTCGTACATTCGTAACTTTTTCATAACGAATTATGCCGAAGACATTCGGGCATTCGCTATTTGCGGTATAATTTATTTCGGATTCGGTCTTATTCGTAATTGCTTTGTTCGGAAATTCGAATGCTTCCGAATGTCCGAAAGTTGCTAAATTCGGACGAATTTCAATTCGTTACGAAACGAATTGCACAAGCCTAATAACAAATATAAAGTCCAATAATTGTGACAAAAACAATAAAAATAAAATAAGAGTTGTGAATATTATCTGAAAATCAAACAATAAAATGTGTATGGAAAATCAAGCAATGAAATGTATGGGTCTTCCAATTCCTGAAGAGCACAAATGACTGTAGATCTTCCACCACCATCACCTTCCACACATCCTACTCACGAGTTGTATGGACCCCATTACAGGTAGTCATAAGCGCTATATGGAAATTGGCAATCAGGATTCCTGCAGCCTCAATACCGATCCGACCGACTATCCAATCGATTTTTCCAGGGCACCCCATTCTAGGAGATCGCATACTCAAGTGAGTCTTGCCAATGGGGAAATTTGCACCACCGCAATAAAGTTCCTATCGAATATCCAGTGGTCAGAGGAAAAAAGTCAGAAAAAAGGGCTTCTATGGTGAAGTACCGTATATACTCGAGTATAAGCCGAGTTTTTTCAGCACATTTTTTTTTTTTTTGTGCTGAATATGCCCCCCTCGGCTTATACTTGAGTCTGTGTCCATCTTCACATTTTGTGTGCCTGATCCCAGGCAGCCGTAGGTCCCCTGGACCCCAAACTTGGCGCACATGTAGCCCCACTCTTCATCCACAAGTGTGCATAGTTTGTTGTTCAGGGGACCTACGGCCGGGGAGCACCGATTTTTTTTTTTTTATTTATTTTTTTTTTTTATTTTTTTTTTATTTTATTTTATTTTATTTTTTTTTTAAAGCCGGGCACCCCTTCCATAGACTCCCATGTAAAACGTCAGTCTAGTCACACAGCGCCGGAGATCAGGTAGGGAGATTGGACACAGTGAGGCAGGCACATGGACAAAGTGAGGCATACAGATGGACACCCTAGGCTTATATTCGAGTCAATAAGTTTTCCCAGTTTTTTGTGGTAAAATGAGGTGCCTCGGCTTATATTCAGGTCGGCTTATACTCGAGTATATACGGTATATCAAAAATGTATTCCCAATTTTTTTTTTAAAACATGTTAAAAACAGATCAAAATTGCAGCTCAAGTTCCATGTGTTAAAGGAACGCTGTTGGCGTTCCAGCTGCGTTAAAAACGGCGGAAGTGACGTGTCACGCTCAAAATACTTGCACGTTTCATCCGCACGCAACTGACGTCCTCGGAGGTCAAATGATCGGACACGTTGCCTCCCTATTTATACAAATCCGCGTATTGGAAATATCCCATCTAATGCAATCCTTAACAGGTAAAGTATAAAACATTAATTTGACGTATTCAAAATTGAAAGAACAATGTATAGAAGTAATTAAAGAATATGGAGTTAAAATACTATAATAAAAATTATATAAAAAAATATATCAAATTCTCAATTTCCACTACTTTATCATTGGCCATTAATTTAATATAGATCCTGCCATCTTGTGTAAAAATGTATGGCAAGGAAAAGCCTATATATGCTTAACCGCCTCAATACCGCATGCCGTCATATGACGTCCTGGTATTTAGGGGGGGATATCTGAATGATGCCTGCAGCTACAGGCATCATTCAGATATCCTTTTTAGCTGGCGATTCTGCGCACCATAAGAATGATCATAGCGGCAGTTCCGCCGCTTGATCGTTCTTATAGGCGACGGGAGTGAACGACCCCCCACCCCCGCCCGGGTACCCGGAAGTAAACAAAGCCGCAATCGCGGCTGTCGGCATGAGATCGGTGATTTTTTTTTTTTTTTTTTTTTTTCCACGATCTCATGCTTTTCCGCCTGGAGGAGAGATGATGGGGGCTTATTGACCCCGCATCTCTCCATAAAGAGGACCTGTCACAATGATTCCTATTACAAGGGATGTTTACAATCCTTGTAATAGGAATAAAAGTGATCAATAAATTTTTTTTTAAAATGCCCCGGTAGCTCGCGCTCAGAAGCGAGCACACACACACAAGTCCCGCCCACATATGGAAACGCCATTCAAACCACACGTGAGGTATCGCTGCGTGCGTTCGAGCGTGTGCAACATATATAGCACTAGACCTCCTCTGTAACTCTAAACTGGTAACCTGTAAAAAATAATTAAAGTGACGCCTAAGGAGATTTTTAAGTACCAAAGTTTGGCGCCATTCCATGAGTGTGCGCAATTTTAAAGCGTGACAAGTTGGGTATCTACTCGGCGTAACATCATCTTTCACATTATACAAAAAAATTGGGCTAACTCTACTGTTTTGTTATTTTTTAATTCATGAGACCGTTTGTTTTCCAAAAAAAAAGGCGTTTGAAAAATGATTGCGCAAATACAGTGCAAGATAAAGTTGCAATGACCGCCACTTTATTCCCTAGTGTGTCTGCTAAAAAAAAATATATAGAATGTTTGGGGGTTCTGAGTAATTTTCTAGCAAAAAAATTGATTTTTACATGAAGGAGAGAAGTGCCAGAATAGGCCTGGTATTGAGGTGGTTAACCTCCCTGGCGGTAATCCCGAGTGTGGATCGTGTTTAAATTTCAGTACCATTAGCGGTATCCCCAAGCCACACTCAGGATTGCATTGCAGGATCCTGGTGCAGGTTACTTGCCTTGTCCCCAGGATCCTGCGATGTCCCCCCACTGTGTGCGCGGGCTCTGTCCTCCGCCCGATGCCTCTGTGTGCCAGGCTCCGTTCCCTGCAAGCGTCACGGGGCGGAGCCTGGCGGCAAATTCAAAAAGTACACAAAACATAACACTTACAGTACACTTACAGATTACATTACTGTATGAAATCATTTCACATCCCTTTTGTCCCTAGTGGTTTGTCCAGTGCCCTACATGCAGTTTTATATTATAAATACTGTTCTTTCTGCCTGGAAACTGGAGATTGTCCATAGCAACCAAAAAGTGTCCCTTTTACGTCAAAAGTGGTTTTAGACCAGCTAGAAAACAGCGATCATAAATTAGAACACTTGCAGAATTGAATCGTGGGGAAATTCATATTATTATTATTATTATTTATTTTTATTATTATTTATACTTCTTTATTGTATTAAAATTTTATGATTTCGTGTTTCAAACTTTATCATACCCGGGATGTCTAGTCTACTGGACTCTTGTTTGGACAGATATAAGTGTGTTAGTACTAAGAATTACAGGCCTACAATATAAAACGCCAAATTTATATGCAAAACAATTGTATCGCTTTGAGTCGCGAAAATCTGACATAATCATACCTCATTAGGCCATCTAGTGGGAAAAAAATGGAAAGGGGATAGCATTGGCCATTAATTTAATTTTAAAGAGGAGTTCCACCCTAAAGTGGAACTTCCGCTCATCGGATCCCCCCCCCCCCTCCGGTGCCACAATTGGCACCTTTCGGGGGGGGGTAGGGAGTGGGGACAGGATCCTTCCCCACTTCCGGGAGTGCGGCCGTGACGTCACCGCGGGGCTCCCTCCTCCTCCCCTGGCCGCCAGGCTAATAGGAGAGAAGAGCGGGCCTCGCGCATGCGCAGTAGGGTTCCCGGCGTGAAGCCGAAAGGCTACACTGCCAGATTTCCTTACCCGCAATGGCGATGGCAGCACCCGTCAGCTGATGGGAAACATCAGCCGCGATGCCGACATCGAGGGACACCAGGACAGGTAAGTCTCCATTTATTAAAAGCCAGCAGCTGCAGTATGTGTAGCTGCTGGCTTTAATTTTTTTTTTCCTGCCCGGAACATCCCTTTAATGTAAATCCTGCCATCTTGTGGAAGGAAAAACCTATATATGCCAAAAAACTACAACTCATTAGGCCATCTAGTGGCAAAGAGTGAAAAAGGGGGGAGAAAATGGATACGAATAAATTGGATATGCCCTTAACAGAATGGCAATACATTGTAAATGCTTAATAATTAGACAAATAACAATTTAAATCTATATCCACATTAATTCCTACAGGAGTGAGTGTATTTAATTTATAAATCCACTCGGTTTCGTTCTTAGACATCTTCTGGATCATGTTCCCTCCCCTCCAATCTGTGTCTTATTTTATCTATTCCAAACATTTTTGCGAAACTAGGATCCCTGTTATGGTATATTCTAAAGTGGTTGGAAAGGCTATGTTTTGGAAACCCCTGTTTTATATTAAGTGTTCATTAATACGGGTGCACAGATTCCTTTTTAGTGTGCCCCAAGTATTGTAACCCGCACGGGCAGGAGATGAGGTAGGTTACATGGGTGGATTTACATGTGATGAATTTTTTATGTTATATTCGCTCCCTGTACTAAATGAAGAAAATGTGATACTTTTCTTGCATTGTTTCTAGTCAGTTGACAAGCTTTACACTTTTTACAGTAATAAAAACCCATTACATCCAGGAAGGTACCAATTTTCTTTGGAGGATTCAAAACATTCGGGGCTAGTCTATTTCTTTAAATTTGGGGCACGCCTATAAATGAACTTGAGGCGATTGGGCAATAATTTTGTCAAAGTTTGGTCTCTCAACAATATTGGCCAATGTTTTAAAATTACCTTCTCCAGACTCTTATAATCTCGACCTAAAATTTGTCAAAAAGGCTATAAAATCTAAATCCAATTTTTCCTTTTTTAGGTTTATCCTCAAAGTGCATTCCTGTCCATATGCATGGGTTGTAATTGAATTGACCTATGTTCTTGATTACAATATACCTTCTCTTTAAAGTTATTCACTACAATCTCTGACTGGTGTAGCTAGTCAGACATATTATCACAATTAATTGCGCCTTATTCTCATAAGTTGTCCTTTTGGAACTCCACTTAACCACCTTGGGTGATGACAGGCTAGCCGTAGGGATGTAACTATTTCTGTCTGTACTCTAGAAATAAGTATTTGTCAATATGCGCCCATTGGCCTTGACCAGGACCAAATCAAGAAAGCTTATTTTCAGATCTATCCAAATTACTTGTTAATTTTGGTCCAAAATAATTGTTATTAATATCACTCAGGAAAGTGTCCAGTGCCTCCACTGTGCCATTCAAGAGTATCACAATGTCATCTATATACCTCTTTTATATAAGGCAATTTCAGGTTTAGGAACCTCCAAAAATGCTGCTTTCTTCCCATAGACTAATTAGTATATTTGCTACGCTGGGAGCGTATTTGGCTCCCCTGGCCATTCCTTTGACCTCAAAAAGTAATTTTTGGACATGGCTAGATCCAAAACCTCAATCGGGAACCGTTTCTGTTCTCTTTTGAGGTCGGATCTAGTCTAAAGCTTTTCTGGTGGTTAGTCACGTTGGTATAAAGTGATTTGACATCAATAGTGACAATTAATGTATCATCATTTGTTGGGGCGTCTTTTAGCAAGTTCATGAGCTGTTTGCTCTCTCTCTCAAGTAGGAGGGATATGTTTGAGCAATAGGCTGTAAAAAATAATCAACATATTCGTCTACTATAGAAAAAATTGAATTAATACTACTAATGATTGGTCTGCCCGGTGGGTGTTTAGAGTTCTTAAGTATTTTTGGTAGTTGGTATATGATGGGAAGTTTTGGATCGTCTGGAATAAGGTACCTAGCCTCTTTCTTAGTAACAATTCCTTTTTCTTTTGCCTTCTGTACAATCTCTTTAAGGGAGGCTTTCAATTTTTTGGTGGAATCTCCTTTTATTTTTTCGTATTTATTGGTGTCACCCACCAACCTATTTAATTCTTCAATGTAGTCCTCTCTTTCTTAATGACCACAATACCCCCACCTTTGTCCGCGGGTTGAATAGCTAAGTTTTTTCTCTAATGATTGTAATATTGCCCTTTCTAATTCCCTTTTTAATTTTTATCAATCTAATGTCCTTTTCGACCATTACTTTAAACGTCTCCAAAAAATTATACCATTGCATGTCTAGATCAGGATCATCTAGTCCATCATTTGGACCAATATCCCAACGTAGACGTATAGGTGTCTATTTATTTTTAACATATATTGTTCCAATGTAGCAACATCCCACCATGCCTGAATTTTCTTATCCATAACACATTGGGCAATATTGTTGAAAGACAAAACTTTGACAAAATTATTTCCCAATCGCCCTAAGTTCATTTATAGGCGTGCCCCAAATTTAAGGAATAGACTAGCCCTGAATGTTTTGAATCCTCCAAAGAAAAATTTTCGTCTTTCAGGACAGCCACAAATGAGAGACATAGGCTCCTCCCCTTCCTCAGGAAACACTGCGCCAGCACAAATTCTCACTTCCCCCTGCTTGACCTCCTGTGGGGAGACGCTGTGCAAGGAACCAGGTCAGTCGGGAAGATTGAGGCCAAAACCTTTTAGTTTACCCTGTAATGGAAGCAGGGGCTTCCAGGGTATAAGGTGTGCTATATACCCACCTCTTTGAAGCCACCCCATCCTCGTCGAGCACGGCTGCAGGCTGAGGGGGACCCCTATCACGTCCACAGGGCCGCAGCAGTGAGGCAGCTCCGCTCTCCCTGTACACAGTACAGGCCGTATTGTTTGAAACCGGCGGGCCGTACGGCGGGTGACATTTCCGGCGGAGGGCGGATGCTTTCCCTTTGACCTGTGACTTCTGGTTCGCGGAGCTGATAGGGGGCCGGGCACAAGCTGGAGAGAGTCGGGAATGCGCACAGGCAGCGTGAGACTCGGTAGAGGCAGCCTCTAGAAGGAAGTGTGCCTCCTAAAGGGACACTCTAGAGGAGTCATGCGTAAAAAGTCTTATGTAAAAACTGCATAGACACCTTGGTTAGAGAGAGGGATTCGAAGCAGGAGTCAGGACTAGCAGCTTCTGTAAAGGAACTCTCGTCCACCTTTCATCGTTTAAAACCCTTTTTGAAAAGTTGCAACTCCCTTCTAATCCCGTCTTTCAGGATACAACCCCGCCACTGGCTCAGGGCTCTGCACCTGCCAATCCTGCCATCACACCTAGGGCAGAGGAGGCTTCAGGCCCTTCTGGTGTGGAACAAGCACAACCAGATAGTGCCACCTCTGATTCTCAGGAGGAATCGGAGGGAAAGGGCCAGGACCGTGAGTCCAGGAAGCCCTCCAGATATAAAATGTCCCTGGATGAGGTAAAGGACCTCTTGGGGCAATTTACACACCCCTCGACATTCAGACAGACAAAAAACCTCTGACCCTCAATGACCATATGTACAGGGGCCTGGGGGAGCAAAATAAAATGGTCTTCCCAGTACATGAGGTACTGGTCGACTCAACACGGTTAAAAAGGAATGACAGGATCCCGAAAGGAAGCCCTTTTTTTTTTTTTCCTAGGTCCCTAAAGAGAAGATTTCCCTTTTCGGAGGATCCCGCGTCTATTTGGAATAAGAGCCCCAAACTAGACGCGGCCTTCTCCCAGGTCTCCAGACACACTGACCTAGCGTTTTAAGACATGGGTGCCTTAGCTGATGTCATGGACAAGAGGATAGACTCCCTCTTAAAAAAGACGTGGGACTCTACAATCGGCAACTTAAAGCCAGAAATGGTTGTTACTGTTTTAGCCCGCAACTTAGAGCACTGGCTCTCCAAGATCCAAGAGCACATTGAGGCAGGGACAGCCAAGGAAACCATTTTATCTTCCTTCCCTACAATTATGCAGGGAATCGCATACATAGCGGATGCTTCAGCAGAATCAGTCCGAATGTCTGCTAGGTCGGCAGCTCTGGCCAACTCTGCCAGAAGAGCAGAAAAACTTGGCCAGGGGACAGCGCCTCTAAAGCCAAGTTTGTGGGATACCCCTGACGGGAGACCTACTCTTTGGCCCAGGCCTAGAGATAGTCCTGGACCGCACGGCAGATAGGAAAAAGTATTTTCCACTCAAACGGAAGGCCCCAGTGCAGACAAAAAAGGGGTTTCGTCCGCAAAGACGAAGGGAGGCCCCCAAACCAGAAGGGCAAAATAAATCTTGGACCCCTAAGGGCAAGGGCAGAGGAGGGGTGATTTTTTATTTATTTTTTGTCCTCCTGAGCAGTCCCGTAAAAACCCATGACCCTCCAGACAGGGTGGGAGGGAGACTGGGGACCTTCCTCCCACAATGGGAGACAATTTCTCCCAACCAATTCATCCTGGGGGTCATAAGAAGGGGGTACCTCCTGGAATTTGCAACATCTCCCCCACAAAGGTACCTGGTAACGCAGCTACCCAAATGCAAGGCAAAATCCGAAGCCCTGTTGGAGGCATTAAGGGATCTAGAGAACCAAAGCGTAGTTCGCAGAGTTCCAAAGGTGGAGGAAGGAGAGGGGTTCTATTCTCATGTCTTCGTTGTGAGAAAACCCTCAGGAAGATTCAGACTAATTCGGAATTTAAAACCCCTGAACAAATCTATCACCTACAAAAGTTTCCTCCATGGAGTCGATTTTTACAGTAAGAGCTCTCCTTCCCCACAACCGCTACATGGTATCATTGGACCTAAGGGATGCGTACCTGCACGTCCCGATCTCAGAAAGCTCTCAGATTTCTCTGAGTAGCAGTAGACTTGGATGGAACAGTAATACATCTACAGTTCCAGTCGCTGCTATTCGGGCTATCCTCATCCCCCTGCATATTTACAAAGGTCTTGGCGGAGCCTGTGGCATTTGTGCGACTCCAGGGAGTATCCATAATGGCATACCTGGACGACCTGCTGTTATTTGCAGCATCTCCAGAGCAGCTATCCAGAGATCTGGAAATTACAAAAAGGTCCTAACAGACCTGGGGTGGCTATTGAACTTGGAGAAGTCCAGCCTGATCCCATCACAACGTATCACATACCTGGGATACCTGTTGGACTCAACACTGTTAAGACTTTCTCCATTGGGAGGAACACTCTCTTAAAACTAGACAGAGCAGTAGCCTCCCTCCAGAGCAACCAACAAGTCTCTATAAGATCTCTAATGTCAACGTTGGGTCTACCGACATCTACCCTCCCAGCAGTCCAGTGGGCAGGACTACACTTTCGCCCCCTGCAGGCCTTCGTTCTAAGGGTGTGGGACCACAGCCTAGAGGAACTAGACACCTTGGTTCAGGTACCAGACCAGGTAAAGAGATCCCTCTGGTGGTGGAGGGAGGTAACAAGCCTGTCGCAGGGACGTCTGTGGCTTATCCCGGTTTCTCGAGTAGTAACCACAGACGCAAGTGGAAAAGGCTGGGGGGCACACCTGGGTTCCCTTCCAGCACAGGGCACCTGGAAAGACAAAGAACTAAAGAGATTGTCCAATTGGAAAGGACTGAGGGCAGTAGGACTGGCTCTCAGGTTTTTCCAGAAGGAACTCCAAGGTCACCACACTCAAGTGCGGTCAGACAATTTGTCAGCCGTAGCTTACCTAAACAAGCAGGGCGGCACGAGAAGCGGAGTCCTGTCGGCCCTAGCATCAGACATTCTGGGCTGGGACGAGATCAACACTCTCTCGCTCTCAGCAGTATTTCTGAGAGGCGAGAGGAACGTGATGGCAGACTTTCTCCGTCGAAGGCAACAGAGAGAGCGAATGGGTCCTCAACCAGGAGGTCTTCAGTCTCTTGTCCAAGAGATGGGGACCACCGGAGGTGGACCTCTTCACATCAAAAGAAAACACGAAAGCCCCCTGTTTTTTCTCCCTAAACAGAGGAGGGAGCGCTGGGGGTGGACGCATTGACCCAAAGCTGGCATTTCAGAATATGCTACGCCTTCCCGCCCCCAGTATTACCGGCAGTTCTGAGGAAGTTCCAAATAGAGAACACTTCTCTGATCTTAGTGGCACCACATTGGCCCAAGAGGGCATGGTTCTCAGTTCTCAAACAGCTTGCTGTACAACCTCCCCTATTCCTACCACCTCAAGAGGATCTCCTCTCACAGGGTCCAGTCCTCTGCCCACAGGTACACAAATGGATGCTAGCGGCCTGGCTACTGAGGAGGGCATACTAAAATCTAAGGGTTTTTCAGAGAGACTAATCTCCACCCTCATCAACAGCAGGAAGAAAGACGCACCAGATCTACAGAAAAGTCTGTCTCCGCTTTAACGAGTGGTGCGTAGAATGCTCCTGTTCGGTGCAGAGCCCCACAGCTATTTTAGAATTCCTACAATGTGGAGCGGATAAGGGGCTATCCATAAGTACCCTCAAGGATCAAATCTCAGCACATATTTAGAAAAGCCTCTGGCCACCAACCCGTGGATAGTCAGATTCTTCGGGGCTCTAACTAGGCAGAGACCAGCTCAAGGTCCAACCTTCCCCAGTTGGGACCCCTTTTGAGCCTTAAGACGAGTGTCTACTAAAGGAACTGACCTTAAAAACAGTATTTTTGGTTGCAGTGACCACTGCCAGGAGGGTCAGCGAGAGAGGAGCCTTATCTGTTAGACCCCCTTTTTGCTTTTAATTTTCCCAGATCGGGTCGTTTTTAAGACCGATCCGGCATTTTTACCCAAGGTGACTTTGAGATTCCATAGAAGTCAGGAAATGGTTCTACCTTCTTTTTGTCCCAACCCCACAGGAGAAAGGGAGTTGCGTTTTTCATACTTTGGACGTCAGGAGATGCATCCTGCACTACCTAGAGCTGACAAAGGCATTTAGAAAGTCAGACTCATTATTTCTTTTGTTTTCTGGGTCCAAAAAAGGGTACAAAGCATCTCGGCGCACCATTGCCAGATGGCTCAGAGCGACCATCGGACAGGCATATACTTTAGCTGGGAAAGAAATCCCTATGGGGATAAAGGCACACTCTACTAGAGCTTTGGCAGCTTCGCAGGCAGAAAAGGCTGGAGCAACGCCAGAACAGATATGCAAGGCAGCAACTTTGGTCCAGCTACTCCACTTTCGTAAAACACTACAGAGTGGACCTGGTGTCGGCAGGTGAGCAGGCCTTTGGGAGAAAGGTTTTGCAAGCTGTAGTCCCACCCTAGCTGGTAAGTGCTCGTCTATCCTCTCATTTGTGGCTGTCTTGAAAGACGAAAAGGGAAAATTAGTTGCGCTTACCGGTAACGTCTTTTCCAGTAGTCTTTCAAGACAGCCCTAGTTGCCCACCCGAAAAATTGGGGGGGGTCTTCTTAAAGACCGGAGCATGATGATGATATGTAATAGTATGTTATTAATGTGTTCTTGTGTCTCCCCAGCTGGCTGGAGGTGATCTTGAAAAAACTGAGGTCCGGCAGGGGGAAGTGAGAATTTATGTGCTGGCGCAGTGTTTCCTGAGGAAGGGGAGGAGCCTATGTCTCATTTGTGGCTGTCCTAAAAGACGTTACCGGTAAGCGTAACTCTAATTTTTCTTCATTTTAGTACAGGAAGCGAATATAACATTGAAAAATTCATCACATATAAATCCACCCATGTAACCTACCTCATCTCCTGTCCGTGCAGGTTACAATACGTGGGGCGCACTAAAAGGAATCTGTGCACCCGTATTAATGAACACTTAATATAAAACAGGGGTTTCCAAAACATAGCCTTTCCACCCACTTTAGAATATACCATAACAACAGGGATCCTAGAGGGATCCTAGTTTAGTAAAATTATTGGAAATGGATAAAATAAGACACAGATTGGAGGGGAGGGAACATGATCCAGAAGATGTCTAAGAACGAAACTGAGTGGATTTATAAATTAAATACACTCACTCCTGCAGAAATTAATGTGGATATAGATTTAAATTGTCTAATTCAGGGCTCGACAATTCCTGGGCGCCAGGTCGCCATTGCGACTAGAATTAGCGACCTGGCGCCTGGGGCAGCACAGCTGGGGTATCCTGTGTCTCCGCGCAATCGCGTCAGGCCGGCCGGTAATTGAGGCCGCGGCTTTGCAGCCTTCTGCAGGCCTATGCTTCTCTGTAGGCCTATGCTTCCTTCTGTGATCAGGCGCCATCTTGTGGTGGCCGTTGGTATGACATACAACCAGCAATGCTAATGGAGTTTCCCTGTCTGTTTCTACTGCCCCATCTCCTTCCCTCTAATTACAACCCCCAAACATTATATATATTTTTTATTCTAACACCCTAGAGAATAAAATGGCGGACATTGCAATACTTTCTGTCACACCGTATTTGCGCAGCGGTCTTACAAGCGCACTTTTTTGGGAAAAAATACACTTGTCTTATTTTTTAATTAAAAAAAAAAAAAAACCAGTAAAGTTAGCCCAATTTTTTTTTTTTTTATATTGTGAAAGATAATGTTACGCTGAGTAAATTGATACCCAACATGTCACGCTTAAAATTTGCATCCGCTCGTGGAATGGCGACAAACTTTTACCCTTTAAATCTCCAATGGCGACGTTTAAAAAATTCTACAGGTTGCATGTTTTGAGTTAGAGGAGGTCTAGGGTTAGAATTATTGCTCTCGATCTACCAATCGCGGCGATACCTCACGTGTGGTTTTAACACCGCTTTCATATGCGGGCGCTACTCATGTATGCGTTCGCTTCTGCGCGCAAGCTCGGCGGTACGGTGCGCGTTCCTGGCTCCTAACTTTTTTAGCTGGCTCCTAGATTCCAAGCAAATTTGTCAAGCCCTGGTCTAATTTTTAAGCATTTATCATGTATTGTCATTCTGTATCCATTTTCTCCCCCCTTTTTTCACTCTTTGCCACTAGATGGCCTAATGATTTGTTTTTTGGCATATACTGTATAGGTTTTTCCTTGCCATTCGTTTTTCCTTCCACAAGATGGCAAGATTCACACTAAATTAATGGCCAATGCTAAGGACGTATCCCCTTTTCAATTTTTTGGCCTAATGAGGTGTTCTTTAAGCATATATAAGCTTTTCCTTGCAATACATTTTTTTTCTCCACAAGATGGCAGGATCTATATTAAATTAATGGCCAATTATTATAAGTAGTGGAAATTGAGAATTTAATATAATTTTTTTTATTTTTATATAATTTTTATTATAGTATTAACTCCATATTCTTAAGTATTTCTATACATTTTTCTTTCAATTTTGAATATGTCAAATTAATGTTTTATACATTACCTGTTAAGGATTGCATTAGATTGGATATTTCCAATAGGTGGATTTGTATGAATAGGGAGGTAACGTGTCCAATCATTTGACCTCCGATGATGTCAGTTGCATACTGACGAAACGTGTAAGATTTTTGGGCGTGACACGTCACTTCTGCCGCTTGTAACGCAGCTGGAACGCTAATGGCGTTCCTTTAACACATGGAACTTGAGCTGCAATGGTGATCTGTTTTTTTAAATAGTTTTTTTGAAATACATTTTTGATATACTTCACCATGGAAGCCCCTTTTTCTGCCTTTTTCCTCTGACCACTGGATATTCAATAGGAACTTTATTGCAGTGGTGCAAATTTCCCCATTGGCAAGATCCACTTGAGTTTGCGCTCTCCTAGAACGGGGTGCCCTGGAAAAATCGATTGGATAGTCGGTCGGATTGGTATTGAGGCTGCAGGAATCCTTATTGGCAATTTCCATATAGCACTACCTGTAATGGGGTCCATACAACTTGTGAGTAGGATGTGTGAAGGTGATGGTGGTGGAAGATCTACAGTCATTTGTGCTCTTCAGGAATTGGAAGACCCATACATTGCTTGATTTTCAGATAATCACAACTTGTATTGGACATTTTCTTTTTCGTACATCACGGGACACAGAGCGACTTAGTCATTACTAATGGGTTATATAGATTACCTTCAGGTGCTGGCACTGGCCACTTCCAAACCGGAAGTACCCTCCCCTATATAAGCCCCTCCCATCCGGGAGCACCTCAGTTTTTTGCCAGTGTCTAAGGTGTTGGCCAAAGAGTAACATGTGTTTTCACTGGGCTTGCGTACAGGTTCTTTTGGGCCTTAGTAAGCTGTTCCGGATCCCACCAAAAAAGCTTCATAGCTAAACGGTCGGTACCCGGGCCTTGCAGCAGAAGAGCAAGGTTTTGCCTGTAATGCCTCTCTTAGGAGGGCTGGACCCTGGGATCCAGAGCTCTGGTCATACCCACGACCAAGATGTTGTCTGTGCAGGGTGCTATACAGGTCCAGGGGAGTGGAATCCTTGGGAACCCGGTCCCTGAAGGTTTAATTACAATGCCTGCCGTGATAGGTGAAGTTTGGGCTTCTGTGGACCAAACAAAGTCCTGCGGCGGGGATCAGGTAAGTGGGGGCCCCCAGGAACTTGGTTCTATTGGGGGACCCCCAAGCCTAATTTGTCTTTCTGTCTGTTACCTAACGGTATTCCCGCTAATATCTGTGTATGCCTGTAACTACTGAAAATGTAAAATTTTAATAGTAGTCAAGAAAAAAAAAAAAGGGGCCGCGGTACCTGTGTTAAACCACTAGAGGCCGCTGTAGTCCATTTTTCTTGTCATGTGGATCTTTGGTTTCCTCAAGTCAAAAGATCCAGGCAGTTGGTAAGTTTCTCTGTGGGAATCCACTTCCTCTGCCCTGTTGCTGCGCTCATCCACCGCACAGGCCCTCCGGCAAAAAGGGCCCTGGCTCCTAGTCCCTGGTTGATTTCGAAAATGGCGCCAATGGTGCACGCGCGCGGGCGCGTGCACGCGCCTCCTATGGAAAAAAAAGGGGCGGGGCGGGTGGATGACGCTCGATGCGCGCCACGGCGCTTCTGCGCATGTTCAGGCGTCCCAGCTTGTATAAAGACACAGTACAAGTGTCAGCTGGATGCAAACAGAGCTAGCAACAAACAGTGGCACACAGAGGCGGTTGATGCAGGCATCCCCATAGAAAGGCACTTTAGTGGACACCAGCTGGTATATAGCAGCAACTGTGTTAGACTATTACCAGCAATATTGGTGTATGACGACGGGAATACCTCAGCTTTGTGCTTATAGGATATGTCGTCCAGACGCTCCGGAAATAGGTCTTCCAGGAAGCCAAAGGGGTCTCCATCGGGCTCTGAGGATATTGGGCATGCTTGTACTGCACCAATCTCCCCTGAGAATTCAGAGGTCAGTAGCCGTAGAAACCCCACAGGAGTGCCTGGTGCTGCGGCTGTCCCCAGTCCACCTGCTCCTGTATATATAACAGAGGAGGTTTTATCCTCAACTCTGGGAGGATTGGAAGAGAGATTAACAGCATTGATCGCTGCTTCCCTGTCACAGGGAAAGCGCGTCCGATCTCCGTCTCCTCCTTCAGAGTGCCTGTTAGTGGAGGAACAGCCCCACACAGGGATCGACCTACCTGAAGGGGATCAGGATGAGGTTGATTCAGTTATGGAGGAATCAACAGTGGAAGAACCTTTCTCAGCATCTCAGGCTGAAAGATTATGGGTTCAGTCTCTGACTAACATGGTCCGAACAGCATTTAAAATGCCTCTGGCGGAACCACCATCCACTACGGTTTCCTCGCTGGGGTCGCTAAAAGCTCCCCAGGCTGTCTGTTCCTTCCCAATCCACCCTTTATTAGAAGGGCTTATTTACCAGGATTGGGAGCATCCTGATAAAATATTTGCTCCCCCCAAGAGATTTCCGGTGATCTATCCCATGGAGGATAAGTTCATAAAAAAATGGAGGGTCCCTACAGTGGACGCAGCCATCTCTTCTGTGAACAAATCACTGACATGTCCAGTAGATAATGTTCCAATGTTCAAAGACCCAATAGATAAAAAATTGGAGTCTTTACTAAAATCTGCTTTCTCTACAGCAAGCATGGTGACACAACCTGCGGTAGCAGCGATTGGAGTCTGCCAAGCAGTGAAAGATCAGTTGAAACAAGTCTTAAGGGACTTACCAGATCAGCAGGCTCTTGCCCTAGCTGACCTGCCTAGAGCCTTGTGTTTTGCGGTGGACGCCATAAAGGATACAATCCAACAGGCCTCCCGCTTTACGCTGTCTATAGTACATATGCGTAGGCTTCTGTGGCTCAAAAACTGGTCTGCTGAAGCTCCCTGTAAAAAACTGCTGGTTAGCTTCCCATTTCATGGAGAACGCTTATTTGGAGAAGATCTGGACAAATATATCCAGAAAATTTCTGCCGGTAAAAGTTCACTCTTACCGGTTAAGAACAAGGGTAGAAGTCCTTCTTTTAAGAGGCCTACTTCTCCAGTCCCGGGCACATCGGCTGTGAAGCAGTTCCGACGGCCTCCGCGGTCAAATTCAGGGGGCAGAAATCAGGGACAATCACAGGGTAACAAGAAGCCCTGGATCAAGAGAGGTACAAAACCTCCCCCCAAGTCATGAAGCGTTGCCCCCACTCAATCGGGTGGGGGGAAGGCTTCAGTTGTTCAGAGACCTGGCGGGACACCATCAGAGACAGAGGGGTGCTCTCCGCAGTAAGTCTGGGATACAAGCTGGAGTTAAAAGGCACTCCTCCTGCCCAATTTATGAGGTCAAACGTGCCAAGAGATCCCCAGAAGAGAGGATCCCTCCTTCTGGCACTAGAACAACTATTGCTCCAAGGTGTAATCATGAAGGTTCCCCTGGAAGAAAGCGGATTCGGGTTTTACTCGAACCTTTTCACAGTCCCCAAACCAAATGGGGACGTGAGGCCCATATTAAATCTAAAAGGGCTAAACAAGTTCCTAAATATCAGGACTTTTCGGATGGAGTCGATCCGATCGGTGGCCACCGCCCTACAAGGGCAGGAATGGTTAGCCTCGATCGACATAAGGGATGCTTATCTGCATATTCCCATCTTTCCGGCCCACCAGAAATTTCTACGCTTTGCAGTAGAAGGGCGCCATTTTCAGTTCAGAGCCTTACCTTTCGGTCTGGCCACAGCACCTCGAGTGTTCACAAAAATTCTGGCCCCATTATTGGCCAAAAAGAACACAAGGTGTAACGATAATGGCATATCTAGACGACCTGCTACTAATAGACCACTCAGTGGAAAAGCTGGAAGTAGCTATTCACAAGACAATCAAGTATCTGGAATATCACGGTTGGATTATCAACCGGGACAAGTCAGCTCTAAGACCAGTCAAAAGTCTGGAATGCTTAGGGCTAAGGCTGGATTCAAATCAGAGAAAGATTTTCTTACCTCCCAGAGAAGGTGTCGTCTTTAAAAGATTTGACCCACTTAGTGGGTACAAAAAGAAAACCATCGATACGCCTCTGCATGAGGCTGCTGGGAAAAATGGTGGCTTCATTCGAAGCGGTACCCTACGGTCAATTCCATTCAAGGAATTTGCAAAAGGCCATACTGTCAGCCTGGAACAAAAAAGTTCAGGCTTTAGACTTACCAATGTCCCTGTCCCCTTCCGTTCGCAAGAGCCTCCATTGGTGGTTGGTGCCCCAGAATCTGGAAAAAGGGAAACCCTTCAGTCCGGTTTCTTGGAAGGTGGTCACTACAGATGCCAGCCTCATAGGCTGGGGGGCAGTACTGGAGCAATGGTCTCTCCAGGGCAAGTGGTCAGAAGCAGAAAAGGCCCTGCCCATCAATCTCTTAGAGATACGAGCAGCCCGGTATGCCCTAGTAGCATGGACATCCAAACTCCAAGGGTCCCCTGTCAGAATTCAATCAGACAATGCCACAGCAGTGGCATATATCAATCACCAGGGTGGCACCAGGAGTCGTGCAGCCCAGAGGGAAGCAAATTGCATCCTGGAGTGGGCAGAAAAATATGTCCCAGCCATATCCGCGGTTTTCATCCCAGGAGTGGAAAATTGGAGAGCAGACTTTCTAAGTCGCCAACAATTATGCCCGGGGGAATGGTCTCTTCACCCCGAGGTTTTCCAGGCAATATGCCAGCGGTGGGGAACACCGGATGTAGATCTGCTAGCATCCAGATTCAACGCAAAGGTGGACAGATTTGTGTCTCGCACAAGGGATCCCCTAGCTTGCGGCTCGGATGCCCTAGTGTTCCCTTGGGATCAGTTCAAGCTGATATATGCATTCCCACCGCCACAATTGTTACCGCGATTACTCCGCAGAATCAGGGTAGAAAAGAAACCAGTGATTTTGGTGGCTCCAGCGTGGCCCCGAAGGGCATGGTACGCGGAGATTGTAAAAATGTCAGTGAGGAGTCCTTGGACCCTCCCACATCGTCCGGACCTGCTGTCGCAGGGACCGATATACCACCCTTCCTTACCAGCCCTAGGTTTGACGGCCTGGCTATTGAAGCCCACATTCTGAAAAAGAGAGGGCTCTCTAATTCTGTGGTATCTACCATGATCAATGCCAGGAAGCCGGTATCCAGGCAGATCTATTATAGGATCTGGAAAGCGTACATTACGTGGTGTGAGGCCAAGAAATGGCATCCACGTAAGTACGTGATAGGGAGGATTTTGGACTTCCTACAGTGGGCTGTAGATAGGAAGCTGGCCTTGAGTACTATCAAGGGTCAGATTTCGGCCTTTTTTCAAAGGTCCTTGGCTTCGCATTCACTAGTCAAAGCGTTCATACAAGGAGTGATGCGTATTAGCCCTCCGGTTAGTATTCCCGTATGTCCTTGGGACTTAAACCTGGTTCTGTCGGTTCTACAGAAACAACCGTTTGAACCATTGCAACACATTTCCTTGATTCTTCTCACCAGGAAATTTGATTTTCTTAGTAGCCGTTTGTTCGGCTAAAAGAGTATCGGAATTAGCCGCCTTGTCCTGTAAGGAGCCATATCTGGTTGTCCATAAGGACAGAGTAGTATTACGTCCTCATCCAGCCTTTCTTCCCAAGGTGGTATCGAAGTTTAATTTGAACCAAGATGTGGTTCTTCCTTCTTTTTTCCCCAAACCTAGCTCGGTAGAGGAAAAGTTATTACATTCTTTGGATGTAGTAAGAGCAGTTAAAGCTTATCTAAAAGCCACTGCTCAGATTCTCAGAACGGATACTTTGTTTATTCTGCCGGAAGGCCCTAGAAAGGGTCAGGCAGCATCAAAATCTACTTTAGCCAAGTGGATTCGACAGGTCATAATACAAGCCTATGGCTTGAGAAAGAGACCGCCTCCGTTCAAAGTTAGGGCGCACTCCACAAGAGCAGTTGGAACTTCATGGGCAGTGCATCACCAGGCCTCCCTGGCTCAAGTATGTAAGGCCGCAACATGGTCTTCGGTACACACGTTTACTAGATTCTACCATGTAGACGTTAGAAGTCAGGAGGATGTCGCCTTTGGGCGCAGTGTGTTGCAGGCCGCAAAAGATCCTCATGCCTGATGGCGCCCAGCTTATGTATCCCTCCCCTCATTTGGCATTGCTTTGGGACGTCCCATTAGTAATGACTAAGTCGCTCTGTGTCCCGTGATGTACGAAAAAGAAAAAGGGATTTTTATAACAGCTTACCTGTAAAATCCTTTTCTTGGAGTACATCACGGGACACAGAGCTCCCACCCCTCTTTTTGGGACACTTATTGCTTTGCTATAAAACTGAGGTGCTCCCGGATGGGAGGGGCTTATATAGGGGAGGGTACTTCCGGTTTGGAAGTTGCCAGTGCCAGCACCTGACGGTATCTATATAACCCATTAGTAATGACTATGTCGCTCTGTGTCCCGTGATGTACTCCAAGAAAAGGATTTTACAGGTAAGCTGTTATAAAAATCCCTTTTTTTGATTCTTATTTTATTTTTATTATTTTTGTCAACATTATTGGATGTTATACACGTTTGTTTTTGTTTTGCTAACAAATTATTACGTGTGATTGGTTACACTTGAATTTGTTTCACTTAGAAACAAGCACGATTTAAATCAATTAATTATTAGTTAATTTCTCTCTTCACTTTTTTCCTCACAAACAGCAGCTTTTATAAATTTATCACTAGTTTGGTTTGATTGTTCCTTTTTATACAATTTTTTCACTAGTGCTACTATACAGCCTGAGAGATCCTGTTTAGATTAGAAGCAGGGATGATATTTGCAGTATTAAAGACCCATGGTTAGATGGTGATCACTGTGGTAATTTCTCATCTTTAATTTTTTGAGGTGCCCCCTTTCAGTAAAAACACGATACATTCTTTCACACACTTTTTCTCTATTATATTTGTGAATTAATAAAAGCTAATTTTTAAGACCAGTTTGCTTAGGTGCGGTGGGATACGCACCCTCATGTTGTAGCTATGAAAATGACTTCTGTGCTTGCCAACAAGGGTTTCTCCACCAAGTACTAAATCCTGTTTTGCTCAGGGATCAAATACGTATTTTACTCACTGAACTGTAACTCAATTCATAACATTTATATAATGTGTTTTGTCTGGATTTTTGGTTGATATTCTGTCTCTATTATTTAAAATACACTTCTGATAAGAATTATAGACCATTAATTTCTTTGTAAGTGAGCAAACTTAAAAATCTGCAGGGGATCAAATAATTATTTTCCCCACTGTACAAGAAAATTGTATACTGTATTGCCAGCGTAAGATGGCAGATTCCTTGGCTGTAAAGAATAGGAGGGTTTAGTTCTTAGGCTCTGACACTTTGATTTACCAATTACAATGAATTTTGCTGTTGAGGAAAGCGAACATTTGCTTTTCATGTTCTCTTGTGTGTGTGTGTGTGTGTGTGTGTGTGTGTGTGTGTGTGTGTATATAATAAATATATAATATGTGTGTGAGTCCTGATAATTGTCTTTTAACTACATGCATTTTAAACACTCTAGAATCCAAGCAAAGAATGTGATCCTTATCGTACCAGTAACAATAAGCCTATTGCGCCTTGTGGTGCCATCGCAAACAGTATGTTCAATGGTAAGTCCTTTTTTTTTTTTTTTTTTTTTTTTTTTTAGATCCACATTTCATAAAGCAGAACCAAAGGAACTTCTGAATACTTCTTGTCATTTAATGAGTTGTAACCAGATAAAGCAATGAGAGAGAGAGAGAGAAACAATTTTATGGCTCCCAGGCCCAAAAACACCAACTAACATCACAGGAAAAATGTTGTTATTCAGTTAAACTGGAAATACACTATATTACTAAAAGTATTGGGACACCTGCCTTTACACACACATAAACTTTAATGGCATCCCAGTCCTGGTTCGTAGGGTTCAATATTAAGTTGACCCACCCTTTGCAGCTATAACAGCTTCAACTTTATTGGGAAGGCTGTCCACAAGGTTTAGGAGTGTGTCAATGGGAATGTTTGACCATTCTTCCAGAAGCACATTTGTGAGGTCAGGCACTGATGTGGACGACAAGGCCTGGCTCCCAATCTCTGCTCCAATTCATCCCAAAGGTGTTCTATCGGGTTGAGGTCAGGACTCTGTAGAGACCAGTCAAGTTCCTTCACCCCAAACTCATTCATCCATGTCTTCATGGACTTTGCTTTGTGCACTGTCATGTTGGAACAGAAAGGGGCCATCCCTAAACTGTTCCCACAAAGTTGGGAGCATGAAATTGTCCAAAATTTCTTCGTATTCGGACGCCTTAGAAGTTCACTTCACTGGAACAAAGGGGCCAAGCCCAACCCTTGAACAACCCCACACTATAATCCCCCCCCCCCCCCTTCACCAAATGATTTTGACCAGTGCACAAAGAAAGGTACATAAAGACATGGATGAGCGAGTTGGTTCCAGTGAAGTGAACTCCTAAGGCGTCAGAATAGGAAGACATTTTGAACAATTTCATGCTCCCAACTTTGTGCGAACAGTTTGGGGATGGCCCCTTCCTGTTCCAACATGACAGTGCACACCAGTGCACACAGCAAGGTTCATAAAGACATGATGAGTGAGTTTTCAGTGGAGGACCTTGACTTGCCTGCACAGAGTCTTTAGCCAATGAATATGAAACTCTCTAAAAGGTCTGTCCCTTTTTTTCTTTTTCAATGATTTTTATTGAAATTTGTCATACAATTGAAAGCTTTGCCACCCCCTATAAACAACCATAAGTGACTCGGGACCTTCCCGTCGCCCTCCCCCCATCCCCACCCCCAGTGGTAGAAGGGAGGGGAAAGACCATGACGGCCCCACCTAGAGGTCAGTTTCTACTGACCCGTACTCAATGGAAACAAAGCGGTCTTGAGAAACTTTCATACCATATATTCTAACCTTCCGTCATATAGTACATACAACGTATCACATTTCATATCGTTACTCTCCCTGACGGGTACCGGGAGAGTATAGAGGGAGATAATAGTCAAAGAAAAGAGAAAGAAGAGGATAGGAGAAGAAGGTAGGATACCAGAGGGGGGAAAAAAAGGGAAGGGGTGCACTCAATATTATAGAATTATCTGAACCCTTGTTACTCACAAGGGGTCAGAAAAATATTTAATCCAGGCTTTCCAGATCATTTCAAACCTTGCTTGTTTGTCTAGCAATATCGCTGATAGGCGTTCATTTATCATGATCCAAGGCGGCTTTAGTCTGTCCCTTTTTTAAATGTCACAATCCATTTAAAAATTATTTCATACAATAAATGTTCAAGTAAATTCATATTTAAAATGAAAAATTTATAGGCTAAACGTGCAAATGAAATCCCCACCAATACTACAGTGTACATAAAAGTGCAAGGATAAAGTGTCAAAGTGCTGCAGTGCTTATGAAATCATTCAGACTATACATACATATTTTTTGGCACAGTGCACTTTAAATATTTATCATAAAGTCCACATATACATGAGCATTTAATGAAAGTTCATAATTCATATGTGTTTTATGAGTGACCAGTGCTCTTGATATCCACTCTTGTGAGACCATGGATGCACACGTGCTCCCCCCTCAGTATCCTGTGGGTGAGGACCCAATCCCCCCCAATGGAGACTATAATCCTTCCAATAGGTACTGTGTAACCTCCTCCGTGTGAAGTATGTATCTTCTCTCCACGGCCACCACCAAGAATACACTCATACAAGGGTTATGCGGCGTACACACAATCGTTTTTCATTCCATTTTTTTAAACCAAA
The DNA here is from genome assembly GCA_029206835.1 of Rana muscosa. Lineage (NCBI taxonomy): Eukaryota > Metazoa > Chordata > Amphibia > Anura > Ranidae > Rana > Rana muscosa. The sequence continues at coordinate 705,975,765 of CM055121.1, forward strand.
GTTTTTCTCGTCGTTTTTTTTTCATGTTTCCTCTCAAGCCTGTCTTGCGTACACACGATCATTTTAAAAAACGTTCAAGCAAAGCGCAGTGATGTACGACGGCACTATAAAGGGGAAGTTCCGTTCGGATGCCGCCACCCTTCATGTTAGTAAAGTTTGTTGAGCGACGATTCGCGCTTTTCAGCCTCGTGCTTTTCAGTCCGTTACAGCGTGACGAATGTGCTATCTCCATTACAAATGCTAGTTTTACCAGAACAAGCGCTCCCGTCTCATACTTGATTCTGAGCATGCGTGTTTTTTTTCACCTCGTAAAAGCATACACACTATCGTTTTTCACGTCGTTAAAAAAAACGACATGAAAAACGACGTGAAAAAATAGAGCATGTTCGAAAATTTTAATGCCCGTTTTTCACGTCGTTAAAAATGCTCTGGAGCATACACACGATCGGTTTTAATGCCCATTTTTAAAAATGGCATTTTTAACGGCATGAAAAACGATTGTGTGTATGGGGCATCAGAAGGACATGGGCAAATCAAATGGTGTAAATCTGCATATAAAAAAATGCACTTGCATGTTAAAAAAAAACCCATAACAAACCTTGGAAATCAATATGTCTGGGATGGCGTGCGTGTCCCAGGGAATGCCCGCCGTCCCGGACATATTGATTTCAGGCTTTGTATTTTTTTTTTATGTAAGCGCATAGCAAATTGATTTTAATAAACACTTTTCATATGCGGATTTGCCTATGTCCTAACCCTTGCATGAGCGTATTGGTGGTGGCCGTTTGAGAGAAGATGCATGCTTCATACTGAGGAGGTTACGCGGTACCTGTTGGAAGGCTTATAGCCCCCCGGTTGGGGCTATAGTATCTAGTGAGTGAGGATCCAGAGGGGGAGCACTTGTGGATGCACGTTCTCACAAGTGTGGATATTAAGAGCACTGGTCACTCATTATAAAATACATATGAATTATGAACATTCATGAAATTCTTATGGCCTTATGCGTATGTGGACTTTTATGATGCATATTTTTTTACAAGGTGCACTTTAAATATGTATAGTTTCAATGGTTTCATAAGCACTGCAGCACTTTGACACTTTATTCCTCGCACTTTTATGTACACTGTAGTATTGGTGGGGATTTCATTTGCACGTGTAGACTATGAATTTTAAAATTTTAATATGAATTTACTTGCACATTTAATCTATGAAATCATTTTTATATGAATTGTGGCATTTAAAGGGACAGGCACATTTTAGAGCGTCTCATGTTTATTGACCTAGGAGGTGTGGAGTAATTTTTATCATTTCCCCAGACACTTTGCAGTGCCATTTCCACCTATTTGACCATTTATGCCATAATGTGCTAGTATGTGCTCCATACTAGCAAATTATGACAAACTTGCCTGTCATAGGAAGCCCTCCAGCACTGCGCTGGTAGTGCCGGAGCACTTCCATCTTCATACAGTCCTCCTTACAGGTTTGCCCTGTTGAACCGCTTGAGTGGCCAGGCCACAAGGGTGTCACTCCCACGCATGCGCATGGTAGCCATGTCACCAAGGCACAGAGCAGGTGCTGTAATATACTTTGGTGTGGCTCAGTGTATATCACTGCTGACAGGCAGAGGGAAGAATTTCATGCCATAAAAACCCTGCCTGCCATCTCATCTTTGTGTGTAGCTATGGATGTTAGTTTCCTGCAGACGTTTTACTATTGGGACCATTTACTGAAAATCGGGCACAGATTATTGTTTTGGCAAAATGCTGCTTAGGCACTTGTTCTTCCTTGGTCACTTACTACCACTAAAAGGGTGATCTGCTTGCAGCTAATTTTGTGTTGCTGCTCTATCATCATTGATTGCTTGTGATAACTTTTTTGCTCTAGACAGTCTTCGCTTATATCGGATCACAGATGGAGTAGAGGAGCCTATTCAATTAACCAAGAAAGGGATTGCTTGGTGGACTGATAAAAATGTAAAATTCAAAAACCCAGTGGGAAATACATCAGACCTCAGTCAGATCTTTAAAGGTAATATCTACTTTTTTTTTTTTTTTCTTATTTTAACAGGCACGGTCTCCACTGAAAAGAAACTATCTACCATACTAGACATACCAAAAATGTTTTCAGCCCTACTTCTTTCAATTCAAACTGTTGGCCTAGCTGTAAATGTTTTATACATTAGGGCTTTCGTTCTAGATACCTCTGTTCAATCAAAAATTTATGTTATTTTAAGTGGTTGTAAACCCCAGTCATAGAATTTGAGCAAAGCATGTATATCTGTAGTCTTTACTTATCTCTCTCCAAAGCTCTAAGTGTTGTTTCTCTCTGGTGCTTCCTTCCTTTATCAGCACTTCTGAGAAGTTTTCCGACACCTAAGATTTGTGTCGGTAGGGAGAGCTCAAAACAGAGCTTGTCTATTCAGAACACAGTTCTTCTGCTATATGGAGAGGGGGGGGGGTGCCTTTCCTCCAACCAGCTCTTGCACACTGTTTACAGCAGTCTCTCTGCCCTCTCCTCTGTGCTGCTGACATACTAAGAAAGATTTTTAACATGATCTGCCCCTTTTAAGGGGACTGTAAAGGGAAGAAGACAGCAGATATACAAGTAAAACCTATTTAGGAGGATTTGTTTAATCTCTGTGTATTATCTAAGGCTGTGCACTTCACTGGGTATATGTGACGGTTTACATCCATTTTTTTTTTTAATTGGAAACCAACTTTATTGAAAAGTATGCATGGTACATAAATCAACATAAGCCAGTATGGCCAATATAATAGTACATACATGAGCACAGTGAAGCATCTGTGTGTCACAAAGATAATAACAGCAGTGAAAGTAGAGCCGGTATACAACAAAAATAAAAAATCGACATGTCAGGTACACGTTTCACCATCCGCCATCCATCTGTCCCAGACCTTCTCATACTTTAGCGGACACCCTCTATGTACATAAATCAGTTTTTTATATGGGAGAGCATCGTTAACCGCCTTTTTCCAGCACTGAACTGTAGGGGGCAGGGCCTGCATCCAATTACGGGCCACTACTTTTCTTGCCAAGAATAGCGTCTCATGTAAAAAGGTACGGAGGGGTTTGTCGGCATCCAAGTCTGGCAACAGGCCAAGTAGGCACATCTTTGGGTCAAGGGTAGCAGGGGAGCCCATCTGATCGTGTAGGAAGCGTATCACCTGTGTCCAATATGCCTGAATGGTAGGACAGAACCATATGAGGTGGTAAAAGGAGCCCGGGGTATGGTCACAGAGGCGGCATCCTGGATTGTACGTGGGCCTGAAACGTGCCACTCTCTGAGGGGTCAGATATGTTCTATGTATAATGTACAGCTGTGTGAGGCGGTCCGACAGCTTGGGGGAAACCTTTTTCACGTCCTCCAAAATCTCGCCCCAGTCCTCATCCTCCATAAGTCCAACATCCGCCTCCCATCTAGTCTTAGCAGTATAGGCCAATGCTGTGGTGCTAGGGAGACGAATGGCGGAGTACAAAGTGGAGATGAGCTTAGCAGGCACATTACCCGTGACTGTGTCCACTATGGAGGGAACTGCCAGGGACGGGTAAGAGCCAGAAAACTGGGCCTGTATGGCGTGACGGAGTTGCAAATACCTGAAGAAAAGGCAATTGGGGAGGGAAAATTCGTCCTTCAGCATTTGGAATGACTTAAGGCCTGAATCGGTCATGATCTGGTGTATGTATAAGATCCCATGGCGTATCCACGCCGCGGGGTCCGGAATGGACAATAATTCTGGCAAGCATGTATTGTACCAGAGAGGGGTATGAGAGTGTACCCTTGGGGTCCCAGTTCTCTGCAGTGCCGCCCGCCATACCCTCCGGTGGTGAGTCAACATGTCTGCTGTGCGTTGGGGGGGGCGTCTTGTCAATGGGGCTCTTAGGACCGATTGAAGTGGGGTGTGGGCCGAGTCATCTGGGTGCTCACAGAGTAGTGTCTGGTATCTCGTTAGTTCATGTTTATCAAAATAATAGAAGTGGGACAGCTGGGAGGCAAAATAATAATCCTGAAAGTCAGGGAGAGCAGCTCCTCCCAACGTCACAGGGTTCTTCAGGATTCTCCAGGATAATTTGTGTCTGCCATGACCCCAAATAAATGAATTCAGGATGGATTCAATTGTCCTGAAAAATTTTTGTGGTATATAGAGGGGAGCATGCCAGACCAAATAGAGTATCTTGGGAAGGAGTATCATCTTAACTAAGCTGACGCGACCCATAACACCCAGGGGTAGTCTGGCCCAAGTCTGCGTCTTGTTCTTGATCAGAGCAAACAGGGGTTCAATGTTCAGTAGTTTATAATCTGAGAGCGATCTGGTGACCTGTACGCCAAGGTATTTAATCTGGGAGACCCTTGGAAGAGCCAGAGGAGGGGACGCGAACGAGGAGGGGAAATGGTCAATCGGAAGGATCTGGGACTTAGCCCAATTAATACTCAGACCCGAATGGCCACCCATACGTTCTATGGACTGGAGGGCTGCTATAAGAGAAGGACCGGAGTCCGCCAGATACAAAAGTGTGTCGTCGGCATACATCCCAATCTTTTCTTCCAGGTTCCCCATCCTGAGACCTCGGATGCAAGTGTCCGCACGGACCATTATGGCCAACGGCTCCACAGCCAATGCGTAAAGCATGGGGGAAAGGGGGCAGCCCTGCCGGGTCCCTCTCTCCAGCGGGAACTGGTCAGAAAGCCAACCATTCACAAACACTCTGGCCCTCGGGGATTGATAGAGGAGTTGGACCCAGCGAATAAAGCTGGGGCCAAATCCAAATCTTGAGAGACACTCCCACAGGTAGTTCCACTCCACGGAGTCGAAGGCCTTGGCGGCATCCAGCGCCACCACGACCCTCGAGCCAATTTCATCATGGGACCCCTGAATATTCATAAATAGGCGGCGAATATTCATGGCCGTGTTCTTCCCTGGCATAAAGCCGGTTTGGTCAGGGTGTATCAATGACAGAATAACCTGGTTAAGGCGGGAGGCTAGAATCTTAGCTAATATTTTAATATCTACCTGTAACAGGGAAATGGGCCTATACGACTCTGGGTATTTAGGGTCCTTTCCGGGTTTGGGAATTACGACTATTTGGGCTTCTCGCATAGATGGGGGTAGAACTCCTGAGTCAAATATAGATTTATACAGGTACTTAAGTTCAGGGATTAGGATTTCAGAGTAGGTGGCATAGAATTCAAGAGGTAGGCCATCCAATCCTGGGGCCTTGGATGAGGCCAGACAGGAAATGGCCTCGGAGATGTCCTCCTCAGTAATAGGGGCTTCCAGAATTTCAAGCTGGTCGTCTGTCAGTTTAGGGAATTGAACTCCCGCTAGGTAGTCCCTGGTGTCTTGGGGAGTGTGGGTGACCCTGGAAGTGTAGAGTGCACGGTAGAATCTCCCAAATTCCTCCGCCACCAGTTGCGGATCGGTGATGTCGTTCCCCTGCGGGTCGGTCAAGGACACCACCACAGGGGGACGCATATCCAAGTGGGCGAGATATGCGAGCAGTTTGCCCGATCTCTCTCCATACTCAAACACCCTCTGTCTACAGAAGAAGATACGTTGTTTAGCCTTCTCTATGTGCAATTGGGAGACCTGGCGCGCCTGAATCTTTAGATTGTTGGCCGCGCTGGGCGAGGGGTCCCGGTGGAACGCCTCCTCCAGCACCTGCAGGTGCTCCGCAGCCTGCTGGACAATAAATGTTGATGACCGTTTAAGCCTGTTAATACATGTGGAAAGTAGGGAACGAGCGTGAAGTTTAAACATTTCCCACACCACATCATGCATGGCAGTGTCCCTGTTGGCCGTAAAATAGTATTGCAATTCTGTGGGGATGTCATCCTGGTCCTGCAGGGCAGTCAGCCAGAACGGGTTTAGCCGCCAAGAAGGAGCAGGGGAAGCCTTCAGGAGCTGGATCGTGACCCAGTAGGGGGCGTGATCCGAGAGTACTCTCGGAGCAAAGCCCACATCTCCTAGCTTAGGCAGCAGGGACATTGAGATAAAAACAAAATCAATTCGTGACATTGTGTTATGACTGGCTGAAAAGCATGAGAAGACTTTAGTGTGCGGGTGTTTGTGGCGCCAAGTGTCGACAAGAGCAAAGTCGGTCATTATGCGGTGCAGTCTGGTATGGGTCGGTGGGTTAAGGGGGGGATCCAGTGTGCCCAGACGGTCCAGAGCGGGGATCAGGGTCATATTGAAGTCCCCCATCCACACTGCCGGTACGGAGGGGTATTGTGTCATAAAGGCAAGGCCTTCCTGAATTACAGCTGAGTTGTACGGGGGGGGGAATATAGCAGGCAAGTAGCAGGATAGGAGACCCATTAATGGTGGCGTGCATAAACACATATCTGCCCTGCTGATCCGTGCGGAGCAGTATAAGCTCAAAAGGTACCCGTTTGGCAACCAGGACCGATACTCCTCTGGAATATGAGGTGTGAGTGGCATGATAAGCCCACCCCACCCAAGGTTTTTTAAGGGAGGATTGCAAGTGGCCCGTGACATGGGTCTCGACCAGTGTGATAATGTCAGCTCTCTGAGATTTGAGAAATGTCAGGACCGCTGTGCGTTTGATCTTATTGCGTAAGCCTCTAACATTCCACGTGAGGAACTTCAGGGAACTCATGGTGGGTATATGGTGTGTATAATAGACCGCAGCCAGACCAGGACCAGCAGAGCAGATAAGGACACATCAGACAGTACAGAACACATCAGCAACCAATATTGATAGTGCATGTATGACAATGACATAGTACCTTTAGCAGAAATAAACAATTGTGAACATAGTGGCAAATAAAAAACAGCCAAAACATTTCCCCTCCCTCCCAGTCCAGTGCCACCCCAACTCGGCATGAACATGGTATCCCAAAACCAGGTATCAACCGGGGACATCCAACGTGAAAAAAGCATTGGAGGCGAGGGACTTAATTTCAAAGGGACATAGATACCTGTGATGAACAGAAAACAAAAAAGGAGGAAAAAACAATCAGGTAAACGGGGGGAGTGAAAAAAGTCCATAGAGAACCTAGGGGGGCGACTTCTTCTCTGAGAAGTGCATGGGGTGTAGGGGCCACAAAAGCACAACACCATTGCAGCCGTGCAGAAGGGAGCCCCGCCTGCCATCAGGGTGGTACGTAAAGTAGGATAGGAAGTTCCAGCAACGTTCGGTAAGCTGCCCTCTACAAGCATCTCCCATGCGTGGGGAGAACGGGGAATTAACAGTTAGGTCACCTGAAGGTGGCGAGCATGCTGTGAGATCCGAGGAGGGGCGGAAAAGGCTTTTAGGTCTGTCTCCCCCGTCCTGGCGGAGGGCACCCACTAGCAACAGAGCAACCGTGAGGCGAATCACCAGGGCACGAACAGGGAGTGCCACCGGCACAGGGGGCAGCAGGGGAGAGAAAAGAAAAGTACTCACAGCTCCCAGACAGCGCGGTATGCTCAATCTCGCCGATCTCTCCGGTCAATCCAAGTGGATGCCAACTCTGGGTCCTCGAAAAAGTGGGTCCGACCGTCGCACTCCACACGAAGCTTTGCAGGGTACAGCATGGCGTATTTGAGGTGTAGAGTGCGGAGTTTACATCCATTTTTAAACATTGAAATAATAACATTGCCGTAAAAACACTAGACTTTACTTTAAAGTGTAACTTTAATTAGAAAATTAAGTCCTGCTAGATCACTTCAGGCTGGCCCCTTTTGCAGGTATAGCTATATAAAACATATTAAAGCGATAGTAAAATCTTAATTCTAACTTGTACCTACAGGTAAGCCTTTAACCACTTCCCAATAGACCTTAGCAGAATGACGACCGGACGGTGGTTCAGTTATTTTGACTGGGCGTGTCATGACGTCCAGCAGAATAACATGCCGGCGCGGGGGCTTGCAGCGCGGCGATCAGTGGTGCTGTGTGTTACTCTGACACACTACATCTAGATACAGCTGTGACCAATCACAGCGTGAACCAGGAAGTGCCGGTAAACATCTTTCCTCGGTTCATGCTGGCAGGGAGAGCCGATTGGCGGTTCTCCCTGTCAGAGGGGGGTGGTCTGTGCTGATTATCGGCACATCCCCATCAGATGTGCCCATCAGCTGCCAGTCAGTGCCCCATCAGAAACGCCTGTCAGTGCCCATCAGGAAAACCTGTCAGTACCTCATCAGTGCTGCATATCAGTGGCCAACAATTCTACATATCAGTACCCATCAATTCTACATATCAGTGCTGCCTCATCAGTGCCCGTCAGTGAAGAAGTAAACTAAATTTTCTAACGAACAAAGAAAAAACACTTTTTTTTCAAAAACGTCAGTCTTTTTTAGTTTAGCAAAAAAAAAAAAAACCCAATGGTGATCAAATACCACCACAAGAAAGCTCTGCTTGTGGGAAAAAAATTATAAAAATGTAGTTTGGGTACAGTGTTGCATGACCGCGTAATTGTCATTCAAAGTGCGACAGCGCTGAAAATTGTCCTGGGCAGGAGGGCGGAGTGCCCTGTATTGAAGTGGGTAATGAGGCTTACCTGTAGGTACAATGAACAGTGTAGATATTCACACTACATGCAGCCGGCGACTTCACCGACACATACGCACTGAAGGGACTGCCCTCCCTTCAGAGCTCAGTGCCACGGCTGCGACTCCTGCATGCATGCCCTCGAACCCGGAAGGAAGACAGGGCTTACATCATAACCCGATCAGTGATGACAGTGCGTGCACCGCTGGAGGGCTTCGTTCTAAGGTAAGTATTTCATAATGTGCTAGTATGCAATGCACATTAAGCCATTTTCTTGCAGGGTTTAAAAAAATAAATAAAGTGCAGTTTACTACCGCTTTAAATATACTAGAAGTGCCTATACTGTTTAAAATATAATAATGCACCGTCTCACCCTGCTCTGCACATGCTCGGTTGCTTTCTTTTCTTGGCACTGTGCCAAATTTTGTAGATGTCAACTGCAACCTAAAAATTTACTGCTGTTCATGGGTTTTGGGCTTCAGCAAATTGGTGGCTTCCAGTAATAAGAAACGGGAACAATGCTGGAGACAATTTACACAACACTATAGTTTTGGTGGCATAATTATTCATGTGGAATGTATGTTCCTTGCAGAAGAACATTTATTTTTTATCAAGCTATTATGGGTAAAGTTTCACTTTAATGAAATTTTTGCTTCTATAGCACTAGCTCCTTTGTCCTCCACTGGAAGAACAATGGAAAGGAACGCTTAACGCAGTTTAAACCTGCAATATTTGTGAACTTGGTTATGTTCTTTAGTACATGTGATCTTGAAAATGTCATGGCTTATTCCTGTTGCATGTAATTATTTGTATCTTGACATATGATATCTTCATATGTTTACATGCTTACTGTTGCTAATTGTTTTTTTTTTGTTTTTTTACTAAGATACAACTCAGCCAATTAATTGGCAGAAACCAGTGTATGATTTAAGTTCTGATCAGGACAACAATGGATTCATCAATGAAGATTTTATTGTATGGATGCGTACTGCAGCATTACCAACATTCAGAAAGCTTTATGGTCTCATAGAAAAGACTGATTCTTCACAAGTAGCGTTGAAGCCAGGAAATTACTCTCTTTTGATTAATTACAGTATCCTTTTCAATATATGGCTGCTTTTTCATTTTTACAACTTCAGTATATACAGTACTTGCTGGAAAATTGAAAGAAGGAATTTTAGCAACACGTTCTTAAAGTGAAATTTCAGGCCGCTCAAGTCCAGTCACATGACTTGTGTCAGCCAGCAGCTGCTGCTGGGGAGAGGAGAGAGCACCCCGACGATGGCTGATAATGCTTGAGAGCGATGTTGTCTCCCATAGTCGCCTATGGCTCATCCCTTGTCAGTCTCCCTGCAGCTGCTGTTGGATGACATAGGGGAGCCAGGTAAGTATTTACAGCTTTCTTAACCACTTTACCACTGGGCACTTAAACCCCCTTAATAACCAGACCAATTTTCAGCTTTCGGTGCTCTCACATTTTGAATGACAATTACTCAGTCATACAACACTGTACCCATATGAAATTTTTGTCCTTTTTTTCACACAAATAGAGCTTTCTTTTGGTGGTATTTAATCACTGTTGGGTTTTTTATTTTTTGCGCTATAAGAGAAAAAAGACTGAAAATTTTGTAAAAAAATGATTTTTTTTCGTTCCTGTTATAAAATTTTGCAAATTACTATTTTTTCTTCATAAATTTTGGCCAAAATTTATACTGCTACATATCTTTGGTAAAAATAAGTACAAATTGTTGTATATTATTTGGTCTTTGTGAAAGTTATAGAGTCCACAAGCTATGGTGCCAATATCTGAAAATTGATCACACCTGAAGTACTGACGGCCGATCTCAATTCTTGAGACCCTAACATGCCAGAAAAGTACAAATACCCCCCAAATGACCCCTTTTTGGAAAGAAGACATTCCAAGGTATTCAGAAAGAGGCATTGTGAGTTTTTTGAAGTTGTCATTTTTTCCCACAATTCTTTGCAAAATCAAGATTTTTTTTTTCTCTTTTTTTTTTTCACAAAATTGTCATATTAGCAGGTTATTTCTCACACACAGCATATGCATTCCACAAATTACACCCCAAAACACATTCTGCTATTACTCCCGAGTATGGCGATACCACATGTGTGAGACTTTTACACAGCGTGGCCACATACAGAGGCCCAACATGCAGGGAGCACCTTCAGGCGTTCTGGAGCACCCAGGCCAATTCTGACATTTCTCTCCTACATGTAAAAATCATCATTTATTTGCTAGAAAATTACATAGAACCCCAAAACATTATATATGTTTTTTTAGCAAAGACCTTAGAGAATATAATGGTGGTTGTTGCAACTTTTTATCTCGCACGATATTTGCGCAGCAATTTTTTTAACGCGTTTTTTACGGAAAAAAAATGTTTTGTGCTTAAAAAAAAAAAAAAAACAGTAAAGTTAGCCCAATGTTTTTGCATAATGTGAAAGATGAAGTTACGCCGAGTAAATAGATACCTAACATGTCGCCCTTAAAAATTGCACACACTCGTGGAATGGCGCCAAACTTCGCTACTTAAAAAATCCCCATAGGCGACGCTTTAAATATTTTTACTGGTTACATGTTTTGAGTTACAGAGGAGGTCTAGGGCCAAAATGATTGCTCTCGCTCTAACGTTCGCAGAGATACCTCACATGTGTGGTTTGAAAACCGTTTTCATATGTGGGCGGGACTTACGTATGCGTTCGCTTCTGTATGCGAGCTCACGGGGACAGGGGCGCTTTAAAAAAAAAAATATATTTTATTCTTCATTTTACTTTATTTATTTTAGTTTGACATGTTTTTCCGCCCTAAACATTTTTTTGATCACTTTTATACCTATTACAAGGAACGTAAACATCCCTTGTAATAGGAATATGGCATGACAGGTCCTCTTTACAGTGAGATATGGGGGGGGGGGGGGGGGTGTCAATAAGACCCCACATCTCACCTCTAGGCTGGGAAGCCTGAAAAAAATACAAAAAAAAAAACAACAATCCTGGCTTTGATCGTAGCGGTGAGTCGGTAGAAGCACCGGAGGGCGGCGGGGGGGGGGGGGACATCCCCTCTCGCCTCCCGTAAGAATGATCAAGCGGCGGAACAGCCGCTATGATTGTTCTACTGGTGTAGGGAATCGCCGGCTGAAAAAGCTAATATCTGAATGATGCCTGTAGCTGCTCCCATCATTCAGATATCTCCGCACAAAGTCAAGGACGTCATATGACGGCCGGAGGGCGGGAAGTGGTTATTGCGGAGTATTGCCGGGCATTGCGGAGTATTGCCGGGCATTGCGGAGTATTGCCGGGCATTGCGGAGTATTGCCGGGCATTGCGGAGTATTGCCGGGCATTGCGGAGTATTGCCGGGCATTGCGGAGTATTGCCGGGCATTGCGGAGTATTGCCGGGCATTGCGGAGTATTGCCGGGCATTGCGGAGTATTGCCGGGCATTGCGGAGTATTGCCGGGCATTGCGGAGTATTGCGGACTATGGCAGGGTATTGCGGAGGGTATTGCACAGGGTATTGTGGCGGGTATTGCACAGGGTATTGTGGCGGGTATTGCACAGGGTATTGTGGCGGGTATTGCAGAGTATTGTGGCGGGTATTGCAGAGTATTGTGGCGGGTATTGCAGAGTATTGTGGCGGGTATTGCAGAGTATTGTGGCGGGTATTGCAGAGTATTGTGGCGGGTATTGCAGAGTATTGTGGCGGGTATTGCAGAGTATTGTGGCGGGTATTGCAGAGTATTGTGGCGGGTATTGCAGAGTATTGTGGCGGGTATTGCATAGAGGTCGACCGATATATCGGCCGATATTTGGCCATTTTTGATAAATCGGCATCGGCCGATTTATTATCAAGATTAGGCCGATATTTCAGACTGACCTCCGCTCATTCTTCCTTCTCCACACTCAGCGGCTCTGGCTGCATCAAGCGCCGCGCTGAGTGTGTGAGCAGAGAGGAGAGAGAGACAGAGAGGAGCTGTCAGCTTGATGTCGGGGGTGGGCGGGACCCGGCCGGGGTGGGCGGGACCCGGCAGCTAAATTACACCAGCCAATGATTGGGCTGCTTTAGAAAGGGGGCGGGGCCACATACACGTAGCGACCCGCCCAGATACCATCCCATTAGCTGGTGTAATATAGCTGCTGGGTCCCGCCCACCCCGGCCCGGGTCCCGCCCACCCCGACATCGAGCTGACAGCTCCTCTCTGTCTCTCTCTCCTCTCTGCTCACACACTCAGCGCGGCGCTTGATGCAGCCAGAGCCGCTGAGTGTGTGAGCAGAAAGGAGAGAGAGAGAGGAGCTGTCAGCTCGATGTCGGGGTGGGCGGGACCCGGCCGGGGTGGGCGGGACCCAGCAGCTATATTACACCAGCTAATGGGATGGTATCTGGGCGGGTCGCTATGTGTATGTGGCCCCGCCCCCTTTCTAAAGCAGCCCAATCATTGGCTGATGTAATTTAGCTGCTGGGTCTGCAAAATCAGTGCAATCTGTCAGTGCCGCCAGCCAGTGCCACCCGCCACCGCCAGCCAGCGCCACCGCCAGCCAGTGCCACCTCCAGCCAGTGCCACCCGCCGCCGCCAGCCAGCGCCACCGCCAGCCAACGCCACCCGCCACCGCCAGCCAACGCCACCGCCAGCCAGCACCACCCACCGCCAGCCAGCGCCGCCCGCCACCGCCAGCCACCGCCAGCCAGCGCCACCCGCCTCCGCCAGCCAGCGCCACTGCCAATCAGTGCCATCTGTCCCAAACTAGTGCCATCTGTCAGTTCCAAACCAGTGCCACCTGCTAGTGCCAATCAGTGCCAATAGTGCCATCTGTCAGTTCCAAACCAGTGCCACCTGCCAGTGCCATCTGTCAGTTCCAAACCAGTGCCATCTGTCAGTTCCAAACCAGTGCCACCTGCTAGTGCCAATCAGTGCCACCTGCCAGTGCCAATAGTGCCATCTGTCAGTTCCAAACCAGCGCCATCTGCTAGTGCCAATCAGTGCCACCTGCCAGTGCTAATCAGTGCCTCCTGTCAGTTCCACACCAGTGCCACCTGCCAGTGCCACCTGCCAGTTCCAAACCAGTGCCACCTGCCAGTGCCAACTGTCAGTTCCAAACCAGCGCCATCTGCTAGTGCCAATCAGTGCCACCTGCCAGTTCCACACCAGTGCCACCTGCCAGTTCCAAACCAGTGCCACCTGCCAGTGCCATCTGTACTGAGGACATCAAGTGTGTGCTAGAGTGACGGGAGTAAGCAGGAAGGAGTGGAGTGGGTGAGGTTTTTTTTTTTTTGTTTTTTTTTAATCGGCCACACAAAAATCGGCCATCGGCCGCCCAAATTTCTAAATATCGGCATCGGCATCGGCCAGCGAAAAACCCATATCGGTCGACCTCTAGTATTGCAGAGTATTGTGGCGGGTATTGCAGAGTATTGTGGCGGGTATTGCAGAGTATTGTGGCGGGTATTGCAGAGTATTGTGGCGGGTATTGCAGAGTATTGTGGCGGGTATTGCAGAGTATTGTGGCGGGTATTGCAGAGTATTGTGGCGGGTATTGCAGAGTATTGTGGCGGGTATTGCAGAGTATTGTGGCGGGTATTGCAGAGTATTGTGGCGGGTATTGCAGAGTATTGTGGCGGGTATTGCAGAGTATTGTGGCGGGTATTGCAGAGTATTGTGGCGGGTATTGCAGAGTATTGTGGCGGGTATTGCAGAGTATTGTGGCGGGTATTGCAGAGTATTGGCAGGGTGTATTGCAGAGTATTGGCAGGGTATAGCACAGGGATGGCTGAGCAGGGATGGATGGATCTGTGACTGCAATTGTCACAGATCCAGCCCACAGTGCTGCTGCTGCCATCCGCTCCCTCCCCCCTCCCCTCTCACACTGTACCGATCGGTACAGAGAGGGGAGGGAGGAACCGGCGTCATCAAATGACGCCGGTCTGTTTACAAGTGATTGCTCCGTCATTTGACGGAGCGATCACGTGGTAAACGGCCGCTATCAGCGGCGATTTACCGCGATTCGTGATCCGCCGGGTCCTCTGGACCCGGCGGTCACGGAGTTTCCCGTGTGCGTGCCCCAGGGGGCGCGCGGGAGCGCGATTCTGGGAGGACGTTATATAACGTCCTCCCAGAGTTAAGCAACCACCTTGTCGACGTTATTTGTCGGCAGGTGGTTAAGTGGTTAAAGTGGAGTTCCACCCAAAAATGGAACTTCTGCTTTTCCCATTTCTCCACCCCCTCTGTTGTCACATTTGGCACCTTTTCAGGGGGTAGGGGGAAGCAGATACCTGTGTAATCCAGGTATTTGCTCCCACTTCCGGGCATAGATCGCCACAGTATCAGTGGCGATCTACGGCATGTCCGGCCCCTCCTCTGTCGCTCGCTGTCTTCTGGGAGACACGCAGGTCCCAGAAGACAGCAGGGACCAGTGAGATCGTGCAGAGCGACTTGCGCATGCGCAGTAGGGAACCAGGAAGTGAAGCCGCAAGGCTTCACTTCCTGGTTCCCATACTGAAGATGGCGGCGCCTGCACCCGAGAGCCGAGGGACAAATCGGCTTCGGGTGCCAACATCGCGGGCGCCCTGGACATGTAAGTGTCCATATATTAAGTCAGCAGCTGCAGTATTTGTAGATGCTGACTTTTAATATTTTTTTTTTGGTGGAACTCCGCTTTAAACTGGTTTGTCAGAGTAGGTGTTGACAGTGGAGAAGGAGCATTTTTAAGATTAGTTAGGTATAGTCTTTAATTCCAATTTCAGTTTAAATCTGCCACGTAGAGTCCTTTGCAAAACAAAGATGTGCAGTGTCTCGTAGTTAATTTTCTTTAGAAATTAGCCACAGCCTCCGCAGAAAAGCATATACCCTGCCATTATGATGCAGAGGACTCGCTCTCTCTGTGTGGAAGAAGTGGTGTTTCTGCAGTGATCCTAAAAAAAACTTGCTAAAGGGCAGCCTGAATTCAATTGTGTTGCTAATTTGCCTAATGCATGCCTGACTTTTTGTTTTGGTAGACCTGAAATTATATTTAGCTGATATAAGCTGGATTCTAATTCTTGGAAGTCTTTCCAGTAGTAGCACGGAAATAAATTCTGGACCCAAACCGAAAATTCAGAATGCACTTGGCCTGACAAATTAAAGCGGAGGTTCCGCGGCAAATCTTTTTTTTTTTTTAGCTTGCATGCAAAGTATTTGTAGATCACCAATTAGTACTCACGTGTTTGGTGATTTTTAACCTCCCCTGTCTTTTTTCTGGCAAAAAATGCACTTTTAAAATCAGCCGTCAGAATTTTCCATTTTGCTTGTGGGCATTGTGAAGCCCACAAGCACTGACTTCCTGGTAGCGGTGGACGGTGTTCTGCAGAAAAAGTTCCCCGGCGGATAAGGTTCCCCCCGTGTACTGCGCATGCGCGGCACGAACCTCAACGGAGTTTCCGAAAGTAGCCGAACATGTAGAGCTGCGAGTTAGCTCTACACGGCGCCTGCGCAATGACTAGGAGCCATGTAGAGCTGACTGCGCAGGCGCCGTGTAGAGCCGACTCGCAGCTCTACATGTTCGGCTACTTTCGGAATCTCCGCTGAGGTTCGTGCCGCGCATGCGCAGTACAGGGGGGGGGGGAACCTTATCCGCCGGGGAACTTTTTCTGCAGGACATGTCACATCTGGGCGAACTCCCAGATTACATTGCGGGAGAACAGAAACGCCTACTCCCGCGGGAGTGAGTAGCCGGAATTTAGATGACAATATTACGGTATGTACAGAAAAATAAAATAAGTGGCTACTGTACATGTTTGTAGTGTAAGGAGTGTGGTCATATATGGATGTTATTTTGGGTGGAACTCCGCTTTAAACGAAATGGACCGTTTAAAAAAAAAAATTTTTTACAGTATCTGACAAAAGTGAGTACACCTTTCACATTTTTGTAACTATTTTATTATATCTTTTAATGTGACAACACTGAAGAAATTACACTTTCCTACAATATAAAGTAGTGAGTGTTAGGGCTGGGAAAAAATCGATTTTAATCTTGAATCGAGTTTTGAGCTCAAATCGATTCAGTTTTGAAGAAAATCGTTTTTTTTTAGATTTTTTTTTTTTTTTTTTTTTTTTTTTTTCCTTCCCTTCAAAGTTTCCGTAGCAGGACTGCAGGGGGCGTATCCGGAATGGCACTGGGCAGCATTACCCCAATTACATCTACTCGCTGCAGCCGCCGTCTGCCTACCTGATCAGCGTGTCATGCAGACAGACGGCGGCCATTGCAGTGTTCAAAACCCACGCCTCCCGAGACCTCGTCGTCTGTGATAGGCGGAACACTCAATTTCACAGCAGGCAGTATTCAGCCTATCACGGACATCCTCTCATCCTCGTCTGTGTTATGAGGATGACCATGATAGGCGGAACACTGAATGCTGGGAAATTGAGTGTTCCGCCTATCACAGACGAGAAGGAGGCGCGGCTTTTGAATACTGGAATGGCCACCGGTGTAGCAGTAAAATCCGTATACCATGAAAATCTGCATCAGGTACGGGCACAGTGATTGAAGCATGGGCACAGTGAGACACGGGCACAGTGAGGCATGGACACAGTTCAATTCAAAGAAGAGTAACCTCAGGATTTTTTGTTGTTTTATTAGCTAAATCCAAATACAGTATTATTAATTTGGATGTTTAACAATCTTTGTTGCACACTGCAAAAAACAACAAAATGTCACAAGCGCTAAATTGGTGGATAAAGAAAAAAATATAATGGATGATAATAATAATAAGAAGAAAAAAATCCCAAATATTTTGGGAAGTACAAAGTATCCAAAAGGGGGAAAAAACAGGATCCAGCGCAGCAAGAAAAAATCCGTACCCAGAAGTACAAAATACACAACATGCACACAATATAATCCAGCGCTCATGGAACATACATTATTAACTATTGAAAACTCTTGAAGAATTGATAAAAAAGCTTAGTCCATTTATTAATCACAATAAAGAGAGGGATCCAATCCCAAATGTGCAGAGGGCAAATGAATCTTAACTCTCCAGTTGCCAGTGGTGACAAACTTGGTAAACTTGCAGTGACATCCGTGGAGCAAGGAGGGGTTAAAAAAGTCAAAACAAAGCCTGTGGCATGATCTCAGTGTGAGCACAGTACCTTGAATGATGGACAACAGGCAGACCAGCGTGTGGAGGGCCCTCCAACCCAAAAGGATGCAGAGCCAGGATCGCAGCAAGGCTGGGACAGAAGGAATCACACACAGAGTTTCAAAAGTTTTCAATAGTTAATGTATGTTCCATGAGCGCTGGAATATATTGTGTTTGTTGCACACTGACTTTGCAGTTAGAGAAAGGGTTTGCCTTTGCAATTTTGTTTGTTGATGCACTTTAATTAATATAATAAAAAAAAAAAATCGAATCGTAAATCGAGTTTTTTATAAAAAAAACGCAGATTTTTTTGGGGGGGAAAATCGCCCAGCCCTAGTGAGTGTACAGCTTGTAGAACAGTGTAAATTTGCTGTCCCCTCAAAATAACTCAACACACAGCCATTAATGTCTAAACCACTGCCAACAAAAGTGAGTAAGCGCCTAAGGGAAAATTTCCAAATTGGGCCCAAAGTGTCAATATTTTGTGTGGCCACCATTTATTTTCCAACACTGCCTTAACTGTCTTGCACATGGAGTTCACCAGAGCTTCACAGGTTGCCACTGGAGTCCTCTTCCACTCCTCCATGACGGAGCTGATGGATGTTAGAGACCTTGCGCTCCTCCACCTTCCATTGGAGGATGCCTCACAGATGCTCAATAGGGTTTAGGTCTGGAGACATGCTTGGCCAGTCCATCACATTTACCCTCGGCTTCTTTAGCAAGGCAGTGGTCGCCTTGGAGGTGTGTTTGGGGACAATATCATGTTGGAATACTGCACTGCAGCTCAGTCTCCGAAGGGAGTGGATCATGCTCTGACAAGCTTGACACCATCTGAACCAAATAAGTTTATCTTGGTCTCATCAGACCACGGGACATGGTTCCAGTAATCCATGTCCTTGGTCTGCTTGTCTTCAGCAAACTGTTTTGCGGGCTTTCTGGTGCATCATCTTTAGAAGAGGCTTTCTTCTGGGATGACAGCCATGCAGACCAATTTGATGCAGTGTACAGCATATGGTTTGAGCACTGAGGCCAAGCCTCCACCCCTTCACCCTCTGCAGCAATGCTGGCAGCACTCATATGTCTATTTCCCAAAGACAACCTCTGGATATGACGCTGAGCATGTGCACTCAACTTCTTTGGTCGACCATGGCGAGGCCCCTTTCTGAGTGGAATCTGTCCTGTTAAACAGCTGTATGGTCTTGGCTACCGTGCTGCAGCTCAGTTTCAGGGTCTCGGCAATCTTCTTATAGCCTAGGATATCTTTATGTAGAGCAACAATTATTTTTTTCAGATCCTCAGAGAGTTCTTTGCCATGAGATGCCATGTTCATCTTCCAGTGACCAGGATGAGAGTGAGAGCTCCCCATTCACACCTGAGACCTTGTAACACTAACGAGTCACATGACACGGGATGAAAAATGGCTAATTGGGCCCAATTTGGACATTTTTACTTCGAGGTGTACTCTTGTTGCCAGCTGTTTAGACATTAATGGCTATGTGAGTTATTTTGAGGGGACAGCAAATTTACACTTTTTTATTCAAGTTGTACAATCACTACTTTACATTGTAGCAAAGTGTAATTTCTTCAGTGTTGTCACATGAAAAGATATAATAAAATATTTACAAAAATGTGAGGGGCGTACTCACTTTTGTGAAATACTGTATATATTTTTTAATACAGTAATACCTCGGATTGCGAGTAATGCGGTTAACGAGCGTTCCGCAATAAGAGCTATTTAAAAAAAAATCCTGACTCGGTTTGCGAGTGTTGTCTCGCAAAAACGAGCAGGATTCAAGCCTCTGCGGTGTGCAGTACCGCATTTGGCCAGAGGTGCGGGGGCGCCGGTGACACCTGGAGCAGCTCAGATGTTCTCGGAAACACTCCGTTTCCGAGCCTCTCTAAATGTGTTTCCGAGTGCATCTGAGCGGTCTCCAAGTATTTCCGAGTCTCTACGGTGTCCCCCCACCTCTGGCCACATGTTGTACTGCATACAATAGAAGTCAATGTGGAACAAATTATCTTAGTTTCTGTAGACTACTATGGGGAAACTCGCTTTGATATGCGAGTTCTTTGGATTACAAGCATTCTCCTGGAACAGATTATGCTCGTAATCCAAGGTTACATTAGGGCTGGGCGATTTTCCCCAAAAAAAAATCTGCGATTTTTTTTTTTTTTTTTTTTTTTTTTTTAATAAAAAAACTCGCTTTACGATTCGATTCGATTTTTTTTTTTATTATATTAATTGAAGTGCATCAACAAACAAAATTGCAAAGGCAAACCCTTTCTCTAACTGCAAAGTCAGTGTGCAACAAAGATTGTTAAACATCCAAATTATTAATATTGTATTTGGATTTAGCTAATAAAACAAAAAATCTTGAGGTTACTCTTAGTTGAATTGAACTGTGCCCGTGCCTCACTGTGCCCAATGCCTCACTGTGCCCATGCTTCAATCACTGTGTCCGTACCTGATGCAGATTTTCGTGGGTTACGGATTTTACTGCTACACCGGCGGCCATTCCAGTATTCAAAAGCCGCACCTCCTCCTCGTCTGTGATAGGCGGAACACTCAATTTCCCAGCATTCAGTGTTCCGCCTATCATGGACATCCACTCATCCTCATAACACAGACGAGGATGAGAGGATGTCCGTGATAGGCTGAACACTACCTGCTGTGAAATTGAGTGTTCCGCCTATCACAGACGACGAGGACTCAGGAGGCGCGGCTTTTGAACACTGCAATGGCCGCCGTCTGTCTGCATGACACGCTGATCAGGTAGGCAGACGACGGCTTGCGGTTAGTTAGTGTTACATTACATCTACTCGTGGCAGCTGCGGCGAGTAGATGTAATTGGGGTAACGCCGCCCAGTGCCATTCCGGATACGCCCCCTGCAGCCCTGCTATGGAAACTTTGAAGGAAAAAAAATAAAAAAAATTAAAACATTTTTTTTTTAATTGACAAAAAAAAAAATCTAAAAAAATCGATTTTTCTTCAAATCTGAATCGATTTGAACTCAAAACTCGATTCAAGATTAAAATCGATTTGTTTTCCCAGCCCTAGGTTACACTGTATATAATTGTACTATATTCAAATTTTTAATTAATATAATGATCCGGTGGGCAGAGGTCACAGCAGCGTCATGCAGAAATAGCCGGGTTATTGAGGGTGCGCCCTGGAGCAGAGTTATGGCCGCAAAGACAGAGCAGTGTCTGCGGAGGCTGTGTATTATGGCACTGGTCGTAATACGTGTGAGCAGGGCAGCTATCAGAACTTTTGGGCCCCTTTCACAGTTGTAGGCCTGGGCCCCTTCCCACCACCCTCACTGCTCTGCCCACCAAATCCGTCCACTGGCCATTCCACCGAGTTCTTCAGTGCCCCCACTTTTATTTAAACACTTTTACATCTTAATATATAAAAATATAATGTGTATTCCAAGTCATCAGCACTTTCCAGATTTAACAGTACGCAATTATATTTTGGTCAAAAGCAGCAAAGAGACACCCCCATATATTCAGCAAAAAGATGGACCAATCCAACAAAGACCTCTCCAAATTTTCAGCAGAGACGGCCCAATCCAGCAGAGACATCTCCACATATCTAGCAAAGGGGCAGTCACAAACAGCCCAATGATATATTTCAGTTTGGTAAACTCACCTCTATCCAGTCCTAGGCAGATCGCCCCTGTCATCTCCAGCTCTGCCCCATCCCCCCCCCCATAACTTCCTGCATGCACACAGTATGGAGCACGAGAGGCGGGCATGGGGTCAGGGGGGTGTCAGCAAGGCTCTGTGGGTTCGTGCAACCTCTGGCAGGGTGTAGATGGTCAGTGAGCATACGGGGGGAGCCTGGCCAGGAGTTGCGTATGTGGCGAAGTGGGACGCCAGGTAGCACTCGGGCTGGGACAGGGCTGTCTGCTGTCTCAGAACATGCTGGATTGGCAATTTTTTTGGTTGCTTCTATCGGCGAAACGCAGATAACCCTATTTTTGGCTGAACTCTCAGTGCATCCCTACTTTCCAGTCAGCCACAAAGCACATATTTTCACAATTATATTATCCCGTAATGTTGTTGCCATGTTCCTTTTTAGGGGCATACCTGGATGTGTCTCATTAACAGCACAGGGCTCTGCATCAAGTGTTATTTCAACTTAGTGTGAGAAATCACTCTAGTTCCTTTTCCAAGTCCACAAGTATGTCAGATGCTTAGCTTGACTCTCTCTGAAGCCTTACTTTTTAAGAGTGGGTTCGATCGAATAAAAATAAGATCAAGGTTTGACAGGGTTAGTGTCAAGGTTGGGGTCAACTTTTGGATTTGGGTCAGAGGTCACGGCCAACATTTTTGGGTAGAATAAAAAAAAAAAATGTCTTAATTTGTATTAATGTCAGTGTGTTTTAGTCAGGATAACAAAAATACAAAGTGCGCACTATTGTTTCTGGGTTGTACCACGGGTTCAAACAACAACTCGTCAGAAGCAGGAGAATTGTTTTTTCAGTTGTCAATTGATAAATTAGAAATTATAAATATACAGCTAATTAAAGAAAATACAAATTCTATTTTGATAATAAAAAAAAATCAGGAGATATCTGTTACCATTTACCACCAAAAGAAAGCCCAATTTGTCCTAAAAAAATAAATAAAACAAGTTATAATCCACCTGGCTACACAAAGTAGTTGTGACGATGAGGAACAGTTTTACTAACGCATGTGAAAGTTGCAAAATTGTATTTGGGTTTTACCCTTCGGCGTGAAGGGGTAACATCATGCCTAGCTTTCCAAAGTTGGCTTTTGGTTGGTCGCTAAGGGGGAACGCCTTTTTAAAGAAGTTAATACATCTATGAAATCCAGGAGACGTTTGATCTTGTGTCATGTTTGAGTTTTCTTCATTTACTACCTTTTATTGTGTTTAATTTTTTTTTTGTTTTTTTTGTCTTGTGAAGTCGTTTTCCTATACCATTCTCAGATTATCCTGTTCTCAGTTTCGATGGAAGAAAGAGAATGATTCTAAGCACAATTTCTTGGATGGGAGGAAAGAACCCATTTTTAGGAATTGCATACATGACTGTGGGCTCAATCTGTTTTTTCTTAGGTGTTGTGCTTCTCATCATACACACCAAATATGGCAATCGTAATAACAGTGCAGATATTCCAAATTAATGGTTTTCATCATGCTTTGCATGTGCATCTAAGCAAGTCTGCACTGCTTGTGTGCTAGCTTTCTGCTGTAGTATTTCTAATGCTATTTATTTTCTTATGTGGGCTCATTTTAAGGCCTTTTTATTTGTTGTACCTAGGAAAAAGTCAAAAACCTGTTTGTTGCCTCATCCATGTGCAAGCTCTGTTTCCACTTAACTTGCTTCTTGCTGTTTATCACAGCTGCATAACATGGTTGCCAGTGGGATTTCTGAGCTGATCCAGACTTAATACATGTATGGCACTCAGTGGTGTCTGCTGAGAGGCAGGGTGATGCTGCCTAAAGTCCATTGCACTGATATGTGTTAGTCCATTTTATATTGGCCTCTCCAACGAAATGCAGAGTTCAGATTGAAATTTACATGCTGAGAAGGTAAGCAAGGTATAACTTTAAAGGTGACTCTGTTTTTGAAATAAAAAAAAACAGACTTTATACCTACTGCCCATTGCCCTTTTCATTTTTTTTGGGGTCAGATGCATCCATCACTTGTGCTTTGTGGTCCCTCCTGCTCGCCTCTAACATCATTACCATATACAGTAGTGAAATAGGGGCCAGTGGGAAGAACCACCGAGCATAGCAGGTAAATGAAACACACCCATGTGTCCGTTGTGTAGATTCTTCATGTGATTTTGCTGTGCAAGTGGTAACTGGACAGGAAAGTGTCAACCTTTTTTATTTTTATTTTTTTATTTCAGTGACAGTGGACACAGCAATTCCTTTTTGTGCAGATTGTGACCTCCAACTTCATTGTAGTGCATTACAAGCCAGCTTACTATAGACGTAAAATGAGGCTGACTGTTGTGTATCTGCCAACGAGTACCACTCCTGTGGACATTTAGTGGGCTCTGAACATGATTTAACAATTGAAATGGCTCAGATCCTATTTGTGCAGATCTTGAATTGCGCTGCATGCAAAAATTTGCAAGCAGGGTTTTCTTTTTGCAGAAGAGATGTAATGTGGGTTTGCTTTACTAAAACTGGAGTGCAATACCTGGTGCGGCTCTGCATAGAAACCAATCCGCTTCAAGAATTTCTGTCAAAGCTTAATTGATTAAGCTCAAAGTGGTTGTAAAGGTAAATTTTTTTTTTTTACCTTAATGCATTCTCTGCATTGAGGTAAAAAAAAACGTAATACTCACCTGATCTCGGTCCAGTGCTGTGCATGTCTGCAGCAGCTCCCTTTCCCTAGGCTTGCCTGAGAGCAGTGGGAGCCAAATCAGTCAAAACATTTTTGAGCGCGGGGGAGGCCCCAACCTGGCGTGGGCCTGCATAGACACAAACAGCTTGGCTCAGAATCGAACTTGCCCGAATGGATGCCTATGGACCGAAGGGAGGAGCCAGGAGCGCCAGCAGGGAACTTAAGAAGAGGAGTATCTGGGCTGCTCTGTGTAAAAACCATTGCACAGAGTAGGTAAGTATGACATTTTTATGTTAATGAAAAAAAACAGGAGGCTTTACAAGCACTTCATGGTAGCCAATCAGCTTCTACCTGAACAGCTGCACCAAATTTTGCACTCTCCAGTTTTAGTATATCAACCCCAGGCTGTCTTCTTCAGTAAAGGATTCATATCTTCCTCCTGGCAAACTCTTTACACTGCATACTGAGCTGAGCTATGCATGCACAGCTCAGTGTAAAATTCTAGCCCCGTTCCGGCAAGATGAACAGACTAGCGCGTGGATTTATGTCATCCTAGCCTGGTTATTCGAGATGGCCTAAGACCCAAAATTTGGAAGAAGCTGGTAAGATGTTTTACCGTCAAGGGAGCTCACTGGAGGAGAGGGGAGTTTAGGTCCGCTTTAGAGCCCTTTCACACTGGAGCGCGGGTGGTAAAGTGCCACACCAGCGCTTTGCGGGCGGGGCGTTTTTAACCACAAAGAAGGGGTTAAAAGCGCTGCTGCCGAATTGCTTTGCAGGTGCTTCAGCAGCACTGCCCATTGATTTCAATGGCAGGGGCGGTTTAGGAGTGGGTGTATACACCGCTCCCGCACTGTCCCGCCCCAAAGACGCTGCTTGCAGGATTATTATTTTTTTCGGTCCTGCAAGCGCACCGCCTGTGTGAAATCACTCAGGCTTTTACACTGGGGAGACGCTTTTACAGGCGGTATTTTTAGCGCTAAAACGCCTGAAAATCACGCCTTCAGGGTGAAAGGGGTCTTAAGCTCCTGAGTGTTCGAAAGCTAAAGTGCAACACATTTCTGAAAACTAGTTGACTTGCAACTTACTCCAGAAAATGTCATTGTTGCAATTTAGCATTCCTTTTTTGTTTTTCCTTTTTCTGAAAACGTGTAATGCAGAAAAAGTGCAGAGATCTAAAATAAGATTGAAGTACAGTGAGTTAAGTTTTTAGCAAGCCTTTTAATTTACAACCCAGAAGAAAAGGCAGATGGTGAGTCTTGTACTTCTCTAATACACTGGATGGCATTGGTAAAATGAAGTGTGCTTGGTCCTATACTAGCTCTGTCTTCCTTTGTCCACTGATGTGTTTGCAAAGCCTGTTACATAACACTATGTTCTCTGGAAAATGATAATCATTAACTAGTAATATGGTATGCATGGATTTCTGCTACTGTCTACTAATTGCAATGTGTATGGTCACAGTACTAGTGCACTTCAGCAGCGCCTACTTGAGATTTGTCGCACAAAACAACTTTACTTCCCACCATCATCATCCTCCTTGTAACCTCTAAAACAATGTTCTGTATGTTGGCTTCAACAGCTTATAGGGGACCATGGATTTCTGTAAATATTGATGTAATTATATTGCAGCCCTTTGTAGAAAGTGTTTATTAATAGTTTTATTTCCAATCCTGCATCCTCTGATGTCTCTTCCAGTTTAGCATTGTTGATTTGAACATATATTTGCAGTTAGAGAGGCAAGGAAGATGCGTGTGAGGTACCACCAACAGTTCTTTCACGTTCTCATTTTTTGCTTGGCCTGGCATATCGCAGCTCCTATGGCATCTTTTTGGTGCTGTGGACTATCACTGTAGTTTGGAAGTGTAGTCTTATTCTGCTGAGGTAGGAAAAGGGATGAGCGGTCTAAAAGTTAATTTAATAAAAGCTGCTTTTATGTGAGCTGTAATACTTGAGAAGTGACAGTCTATATTGAGAACCGCCAAGACAGGAAGTAAAACCTTTTGGATACAGGGAATTTTTTTTTTGTCATACTTTCTGACCACACAGAGAAGCTCTAACATCTGCCCCCCCCCCCCCCCCCCCCACCCCATTGTGCCCTCTATTTTTTGAATGAGCTTGCTTTGTGACATTGCTGCCATCTACTGGACAAAAGCCTCCTTAAAATCAGAGCAATGATTACACACACACACATGCGCATATATGTATAGTATGAAGAATAATTAGCTTGCTTGATTGTAGATGTAAAATGTTGCTGCCTTTTAAGCTGTATATTGTGTAAATGGTGAAGGTTCCAATATTTGTAGTCTTACATTTTCTCTTAAAGTATTTGATTTATGCCGTTTGCCATTTTATGTATTTCCCCCCTTTTTTTCCCCCCCATTTATTCCCCTAACAGAAGTATTGCATCCAAATAAATTCTTCAATATTGATTTTACTTCAGAACAGTCTTGAACATATTATTCTCCCCCCTGTTCTGGTCTGAACATGACACACAGAAAACTATTGTTTTCTGTGTCATTGCAGTTACCTGTGTTTTTCCATGCAGAAACACAAGTAATTGCACATAGTGTGAATGGGTCCTTATGTGTGTGCATAATGTCTTTCCGTGGAGTAGCAATATTGTTATTGCTCTACCTGGACCATACTAATGAAAGTGGTTGTTTTTGTTACATTGTAACAAGCCAAGAGTATCTTGTGCTGTATTTAGAACTCACACCTTCAGCTGCTCATCAATGGTCATAGCAAAAATAACTTAAAACTGTCTAGCTTGACTTTTGTATTGCAAACGTGCTACATTGAAGAAAGTTACAAAAAAAAAACAAAGCAAAGAAACAGTATTTTATCTCCTAATAACGGTCTTTCAGGTATGGAATCCTAAGTGTATAGTAACTTGCTGTATGGCAAAAAATATTGTTTTGCAAATGTAGCAGAAAAAAAGGACCTGTTTAATAATTTTGTAAGTAAAGCCACTAGATTGTCTGTCTGCAGGTTTTCTATAACTGGTTGAACAATTGTGTGGTTGTATAGTTGCAGTTGTTTAAGTGCTGTGATTGTTTCCCTGTTATATCCAAGATTTTACTTTACTTTATTCCAGTTAATAAATTCTCTTAAATTAAGTATTTTGTCCTGTCTATCATTATAGAGAAATAAAAACGATAGTTTTGCAAATTAAAGCTCAGCAAGTGGACTTGGATTGCTGTTGTAATAACCCACACAAGGTCTCTAGAATCCTTGTTACCCATGTGCTCACCCATTTCAGCCTGTCTGCACTTCTACAACATTACAACATGCTTGATGAAAAGTTTGTGAGCGGCACACCAAGTAGCAGTTAGGGACTTGCTTAGACTTAAACACAAATTAAAGCACTTACCGCTTGTGTTTGCTTTTTTAATGTGTGTTTGATGCTTCTGTGATCCTTTTTTGAAGCTTTAATGAAGCTTGGCAAATGCCCTGTGTGTTGATTTTCTATTTGTTTTAAAGGGGCCCAGTAGAACCCCAGCTTATTAGTACCCCTGTTCAGCAGATCACCAGCTTATTAGTACCCTCATTCAGCAGATCCCCCTGCTCAGTAGTAACCCCCAGCTCTGCTTATCCTTTCTCTCTGGTCCCCGCTCACCTCCTGCTATATTTCGCCCATGCTACACACCAAATGTGACCTCTGCTCAGTCTTCACTTTCCAGTTCTGTTCACCTATAGCATTCCCATGTTGCATACCATGTGTGCCGTCTGCTAGTTTCTCCAGTCTGGACCCTGTTCCCCTTTCTGCTGCTCTCTGCTACACATCATGAATGATATTTTCACCAGACGTATATACACATGAACTGGAAGTGATTGCTGATGACATCTTTCTGGTTCGCTTGTTGGTGCAATCATGGGATAGCTCATACTTGCAATACCTCCAAAAGAAAGCAAAGCTAACTCCTGAATAAAAGCCTTTCAAAAGCTGCAGGGTGCCATTCGCAAGCATTGTCATAGACTTCTAATGGAGGCTGTGGAGACGCTTTGAAGCACCAAGAAAGTGACATGGGGTATAATTTTTGAAGCAACACAAATGCAACATGTGAACAGTATTGTAGGCTAACCATTTTTTTTAGTACTTTTGTTTTGTGAAGTGCTCTGACATTTCAGAATAAAAGAAAACATTCTCCAGTTACTGTAAATTAAAAGCATTTCATCAGTTTCAGGAGATGTAAAAGATTGTGAATACTTTGGCAATGTTAGTGCGGTGTAGTGAAATTTGTAACTTTAGTGATGTTAGTGCGACGATCTCCCCCACTGTGCTATTGTGTTCTGGTGGGGACTGACTCCTCCTCCCGCCAGAACACACTAATCAGCACTGGCTGCCAGTGCTAATCACCAGCTGGTCAGATGCTGGTTTTCTAGGGAGACGGGGTTTCTGTCGGACAGACAGCTGTCCGAACAGCTGGTTCCTGCCGAACTGGCTGATATTTGGATCATGTGTACCCAGCTTAACTCATCTCAATAAACAGGAAGGTACCCACAGTCTGTTCCTGGTCTCCTTGTCCCTTTTGTACATTGCACTGAGAGGAACAAAACCTTTTTCTTAAGACCATGTGTCCTCTATTGTACAATTATCTTAGACGATTGTATAAGGGAGGGGGTGTAATGGGACTTTGAATGAAGCACATAAAATCATGTGCCTCCATCCAGTGTTAATTTTGTCGACTAAAACATTTTAGTCAACTAAATTAATACTATTTTAGTCAACTAAAATATGACTAAAATGCCATTTTAGTCGAATGACTAAAATGCCATTTTAGTCGAAAGACTAAAATGGGACTAAAACTAAAATGCCATTTTAGTCAAGACTAAGACTAAAACTAAATTGAAATATGATTTCAAAATTAACACTGGTCTGTAGTGCATGTTCATACCTCAATACCATAAATAATAATGACATATTTGATTTTTCACTCCAGCAGTATATAATAAGTTTGGAAATTGTAGAGAAATGTTAACTAATGCATTACAATTTAAATACACATTAGATTTTAGATGACTAAAATTAGTTTTAGTCCACTAAAACATACTGAATGTATTTTAGTCTACTAAAACACAGGACATTTTAGTCCACTAAAATGTGCTGGAGATTTCGTCGACTAAAACAATTGCGTAAGACTAAAATGGGACTAAAACACCATTTTAGTCCTAAGACTAAATCGAAATTTGCTGCCAAAATTAACACTGCCTCCATCCCTGCATCAAGTAAATAGAAAGGGGAGTTTTAGGACTTTGCGTTAGGCAATTGACGAACAGCTGGATACGGTATAAAAACTTGACATGTCTATTGTCGTAAGACAAATCTAGCATTAAACGGTATGTGTGTGTGTATGTATATGTGTGTGTGTGTGTGTGTATATATAGGTGTGTGTGTGTGTGTGTGTGTGTATATATATATATATATATATATATATATATATATATATATATATATATATATATATACACACGGAGTACAGTGTGTATGTGTGTAATGCATGCAATACTGATTTATAAAGAAGGCATGGTTGCATCCTACAGTGCTCAACGTGTTTCGTGGTACAAAGCCACTTCCTCAGGAGCAGATGCATCCACGTGTATGGAGCTACGGTCCAAAAGATATGCGGCACTACGAAACAAGGGCCGCTAGAGGAGTTGTCTATCCCCAGGACAGACGACAACTCTAGTGGCCCTTGTTTCGTAGTGCTCCATATCTTTTGAATCATAGCTCCATACATGTGGATGCATTTCTGTGGCTTTGTACCACAAAACATGTCGAGCACTGTAGGATGCAACCAAGTCCTCCTTCTTTTTTTTTTTTTTTTTTTTTTTACTTAAACATTTTTTACTGTATAAGGAACATTTACATATTGTACCATACATTACATTAAAATTATTACATACATTTAAAAACAATTATTTGGTCTCGGCTTTTTCACACCCCACTGTCTTTACCTAACGTTGAGGATACCTGTCCTAGGCAATATGGGATTGTCCCCCTATGGAGTTATATAATTGATTAATTTAGTGGGTCATTGACTCGGCGGAAAGGTGCGTAGATGTTAGCAAAAATCAGAAAAGATGGAGGAAATAGAGACAAGGAAAATAGAGAGTGTGGTGAAGAGAGGGAGGGAGGGGGGGGGGGAGAGAGAGAGAGAAGGGAGAAGAAGGAAGAGAAAAAAAAAGGGGGGGAGGGGGGGTCTAGTGAGTGACCATCTTAAACCAATCAATTATCTAGTGAAATATTCCCCTATTATCACAGATTAGTAAATAAATACAAAATTAACCCAGAAGGCTGCTGTAGGCAATCTTTAAATTGTGCTCAAATAAGTGTAATTGGGAGACCTGAAAGGGAAGATAAAAAAAAAAAAAAAAGGCATTGATAAAAATATAAATAATAGCAGAGGGGGGGGGAAGGGGATTACTACTTCCCAGAATTCAATGTAAGTGACTAAGGTGTCCTCATTGGAGACATACGTTTATCCAATAAGGTATTCCTCTATTCTAAACCAAATGGAGCAAACACAAAAAACTGACATAAACCAAATCATCTAATTGTGGTCTAATAAATAAAATAAAATAAAAATTCCTCTTTTCTTTCTCCTTTTTTTTTTTTATAAGAGGAGACCAGGAGAAATTCCTGCTCCCCAAAGTTCAGAGAAAGGTGCCTAAAGTGTACTCATTAGAGACAACACTTATCTAGTGAATTATTCCCCATTTACAGTCAAAGTGCTACATAGTAAGAGACAGCCACAGTAGACTGCCCTGACACAAGTCTTCTAGTTAAGCTCTATTAAGTGTATTTGTGAGGAAGGAAGAAAAAAAAATAGAATAGAAAGTTGGTCTCTAATAGTGCCCTAATTAGTGTGATATCCCAAGAAGGCTTGGTCTTCCAAGCCTAATAGTGAGAGAAAAAAAAAGTTTTATATATATTTCTACCCCTCCCCGTCTCCAATTCCCTCCCCATTCGCCTCAAATTCCCTAAACTCCCTACACCAAATCCTACTCCACTTTCTCCCAGTCTCATTATGATTTGACATCAACTCCTCCATCAGACTGATTCTGTCCATTTCTTTCTTCCATTTGCCTATTGTAGGAGCTTCCTTTTCCTTCCATTTCCTTGGTATTCGCACCTTTGCCCCATTTAACAGATATGGGACCAGAGTCTTCCTATATTTATTCTTTAACATCCCCGTATTATGAAATAGACAGTACCAAGGATCAAGTTTTACTTCCAGCCCACTTATTCTCTTTATCCACTTTAATATTTCCCTCCAGTATTCTTGTATCAAGGGGCAGAACCACCAGATGTGGGCATGAGTTCCCTCCCTCCCACATTCTCTCCAACATAGAGGAGACTCCTCCCTATTTATTCTATGTACTTTCATTGGTACAAAATACCATTTAGTTAACAGTTTATAATTCATCTCTTTTATTTTTGCCTCTACTGACGTAGAGTGGACATATTCTAAGATCTGTCTCTTCTTATCTATGGTTATGGTTTGATTAAGTTCTACTTCCCAACTTCCCAATGTTTTACATGAGTCAGGTCCCCTTGTGGGAGTCAAAATCCTATATATATTTGATATTCCCTGTCTTCCAGTACCTCCTACTTCTGTAAGCTTTTCCCAAGCATTTAGCTCACTTCTTGATCGAAGGGGTCTTGGTATATGATTTACGAAGTGTTGGATTTGTATATATCTCCAGCTATCTCCCCTCTCTAATCCATATTTCTCTCGTAATTCTAGAATTGGGCATAGAATGTTCCCCTTCAGTACATCTTTCAAAAGTAGTGTGTCACCTGTCGCCCATCGCAAGAACGCTCCGCCATCTTTCCCTGGAGGGAAATAGTCCGTTCCCGTGAGGGGCAGCAGCGGGCTATTATATTGCCACTTCTTTACTTTGCACACTCCAACCCAAATTCTAAAAGTTTCTTTTGTTATTGATGGTAATTCTTGGGTGAAGCCTCTGTTGTTTTGGTATCCATATCAACCGTCCTAGTTTTTTCCTACACAGACTCTCTTCAACTTCTACCCATTTTTTTCTCCTGTTGTTTGGTTCCTTGGACCCAGTCTAATATCCTCTTTAGTACTGCTGCCACATAGTATCTTTTCATATCCGGGAAGTTTAATTCCCCATCTTGTCTAGTACTAGTCAAGATTTCAATAGATATACAAGGTCTCTTTTCCTTCCAGATAAACTTCCCTATTATCTTCCTTTTAGTATTTTAAAATATGTATCAGGGATTTTTATCGGGAGGGTTTGGAATATATACAGAGCTTTAGGCAATATCGTCATCTTTACCGTGTTGATTCTACCCCACCACGAGAGTTTTTCTATTGGATATCTCTTCAATTCTAAATTAATTTTATTTAATACAGGGATATAATTATATTCATATAAATCTCTTTCCCTATTTGATAGGACTATACCTAGATATTTCATCCCCCTCTGTTTCCAGTTGAATGGGTAAAGGTCCCCAAGCTCTCTCTGTTCCAATGCACCTAAAGATACACCCATTATCTCAGTCTTCTCTTTGTTGATTTTTAGATTTGAAATCTCCTCGTAGATCTCATATTCCTTTATTATCTTGGGTAGTGATTGACTTGGGTTTGTTATATATAACATCATGTCGTCGGCGAACGCCGAAATCTTGTGTTCCCTCCCGTCAACCCTTATCCCCTCTATCTCCTGATTAACTCATATAGTTATCAGAAATACTTCTAAGGACAGGACAAAGAGAAGGGGTGATAGCGGGCATCCCTGTCGGGTCCCATTAAACAGAGGGAACCTTTCCGAAAGGGTTCCGTTCACCCGTACCTGAGCTGAGGGTTTAGAGTACAATGCTGCTATCCAGCCAAGTATCCTTGGCCCCAAACCAATATGTCTCAGAGTAGCTATCATAAAATCCCAGTCAAGTCTATCGAATGCCTTTTCGGCATCGACTGACAAAAACAGTTTTGGTGTCCTATGTTTTTTGACTTTTTGAATCAAGAGGACAGTTCTAAGAATACAATCTATTGTTTCTCTCCCAGGGAAGGATATAGGCCGGTAGCTGGCACATACTGTAGGATCCTTTCCTTCCTTCTCTATAAGAGCTATGTGGGCCCCCAGCGCTTCCTCGCGTAATGTCTTTCCTCCACCTATGCAGTTCATATACTTCTGGAAGTACGGTAATAAAATCTCTGCATACCTCTTATGGTAAAGGGAGGTATACCCGTCTGGGCCAGGACTCTTACCCATCTTAATATTTTTAATTGTTTGAGTTATTTCCTCTCTCGATATTTCTGTATCCAACTTATTAATAATTTCTTCTGATAAATCCGGGAATTTAACCTTTTTCAGATACTCTTTAATTTTTCTACTTCTATTATGGTATTCTGATGGGGCCTGTACTTTATTTACTTTATATAGATCCTGATAGTAGTCCTGAAAGATTTTTATGATCTCCTTCGTAGGATGCCTCATCTCACCTTTGTTGTATTTCATCTTTGATATAAAATTCTGTGTGTTCCTAGGTTTAATTGTCCTTGCAAGTAATTTACCTGGTTTATTCCCCATAGCATAGAATTTCTTACTCATATTATTGAATACCCATTTATTTTCTTGTTCTAATATCTCCTTTTAATTTTCCTCTTTTCCCGGTCAATGCTGTTAGGACTTGTTCATCTTGACTTACTTTGTGCTTTTGTTCTAGATCCTGGATTTCTTCTAGTAGGGTTTGTCTCTGGGCTTGTCTTATTTTTTTCCTCTTAACTTTTTCTTCTATCAATCTACCTCTCATATATACTTTTTGTGTTTCCCATAATATCAGTGGGTCAACATTTTCTACATCATTCTCTTTGAAGAAACAGACCATGTCCTTTTCTAAGTCTTCCGAGATCTTTTTATTATTTAACAGGGTTTCATCGAGTCTCCACAATCCTCTGGCCAGCCGGGATTTCCCTTAAAGCAAGGGTCAGTGCCACCGGCGCATGATCAGAGATCGTTGCTGTCTTTATTTCTACTTTCCTTAAACCCTCTAATAACCGGTGATCTATTAGAATATGATCAATTCTAGAATATGATCTATGTACTGGAGAATAATATGTAAAGTCCTTCTCTTTTGGATGAATAATTCTCCAGGCCTCGACTAGATACATTTGATGTAATTTTATATTTTACAGATCTCAAGTGTTTACCTACAGACCTTAATGATATAGGTTGGGTATCCAAGACTGGATCAAAAACAAAATTAAGATCGCCGGCTAGTATCACCTTTCCCTCTTTAACCACTTAACGACCGCTCACTGTATATATACGTCGGCAGAATGGCACCGACAGGCACAATCACGTAGAGTGTACGTGATTGCCTTTGTATAGTTGGGGGGTCCAATCGGACCCCCCTCCTATACAGTGAGCGGTGGCTAAGTGTCCGGGAGCGTTTCGGGATGAGGGGGCAGCCATTCGTTTCTGGCCACCCCCTCGCGATCGCTCCCGGCGAATGGAAATGCCCCCTCTGTCTGTGTCAGACAGAGGGAGCAGGAGGAAGTGATGTCATCTCTGGTGCGGCGCTCACATATACCGAGCGCCGTACAAGAGAAGACATCAGGTCAGTGCACACAACACTACACTGACACCAGGACACATAGGGACATAAATCGCCCCCCAGGCCCCCCAGATCACCCCCCCAGTCACAGTGTCACTGATTGCAGTGACCATTTATTTAATGATCACTGCAATCAGTGACATTTGTGACTGTAAAAGTGTCACCAAAGTTTAGTCTTAGGTCCAGTGTAGCCCCCTAACCCCCCCTAATAAAGGTTTAACCCCCTGATCACCCCCCAGATAACCCTTTCACCCCCTATCACCACTGTCGCTAAGCGATAATTTTTCTGATCGCTGTCTTAGCGTCAGTGATGCCGATCGGCAGCCAGTAATTTTTTTTAGGTTCGCCGCATGTTTTTATAGCGTCAGGTACCCCAATATATTTAATAAAGGTTTAACCCCCTTGATCGCCCCCCAGGTAACCCTTTCACCCCCTATCACCACTGTCACTAAGCGATAGTTTTTCTAAACGCTGTCTTAGTGTCTGTGATGCAGATCGGTAGCCAGTATTTTTTTTTAGGTTCGCCGCATATTTTTATAGCGTCAGGTACCCCAATATATTATCTAATAAAGGTTTAACCCCCTTGATCGCCCCCCAGGTAACCCTTTCACCCCCATCACCACTGTCGCTAAGCGATCGTTTTTCTAAACGCTGTCTTAGTGTCGGTGATGCAGATCGGTAGCTGGTAATTTTTTTTAGGTTCGCCGCAGGTTTTTATAGCGTCAGGTACCCCAATATATTATCTAATAAAGGTTTTAACCCCCTGATTGCCCCTAGTTAACCCTTTCACCAGTGATCACCATATAAGTGTTACGGGTGACGCTGGTTAGTTAGTTTGCTTTTTATAGTGTCAGGGCACCCGCCGTGTATATAACCCAATAAAGGTTTAACCCCCTGATCGCCCGGCGGGTGATATCAATTAGGTTTTAGTGTCAGAGAGGGTCTGAGTCACACCCCAGGCAGTGTCAGGTTAGTGCCAGTAACGCTAACACCCACGCATGAAGCATACACCCCCCTTAGTGGCATAGTATCTGAACAGATCAATATCTGATCAGATCTATACTAGCGTCCCCAGCAGTTTAGGGTTCCCAAAAACGCAGTGTTAGCGGGATCAGCCCAGATACCTGCTGGCACCTGCGTTTTGCCCCTCCGTCCAGCCCAGGCCACCCAAGTGCAGTATCGATCACTGTCACTTACAAAACAAAAACACACAACTGCAGCGTTCGCAGAGACAGGCCTGATCCCTGCGACTCCAGTGCTGTAGGAGGTGATTTCACCACCACAGTTAAAAAAAAAAGCAAATATGCCGAAGCATTGGGGCAGCAGGGGCGGAGGAGCGATGAAGGGCGGTATTCTAATGGTGGGCATACCCACCGATCAATCTCTTTTTTCGTTCAGCCAACTGGCTGCATGAAAAAAAAAGATTACAATACATGTCCAACAAGGACCAGCAACGTACTGGTATGTTGCTGGACTTTGAATGTTTATACCAGAATGATGCCTGCGGGTT
The DNA here is from genome assembly GCA_029206835.1 of Rana muscosa. Lineage (NCBI taxonomy): Eukaryota > Metazoa > Chordata > Amphibia > Anura > Ranidae > Rana > Rana muscosa. The sequence goes on from CM055121.1 coordinate 706,011,830, forward strand.
TAGGTATCATCTTGGTATCATTCTTTTCAGCCTGCGGCCGGCTTTCATGTAAAAGCAATTCTAGTGGCCAATTAGCCTCTGGACTGCTTTTACAAGCAGTGGGAGGGAATGCCCCCCCCCCGGATATAAAAAGCGCCATTGGGAAATTGGGAAAGCATTTTATCACACCGATCTTGGTGTGGTCAGATGCTTTGAGGGCAGAGGAAAAATCTAGGGTCTAGAAGACCCCAGTTTTTTCAAAAAAAGAGTACCTGTCACTACCTATTGCTATCATAGGGGATATTTACATTCCCTGAGATAACAATAAAAATGATTAAAAAAAAATACTTGGAAGGAACAATTTAAAAATAAAATAAAAAAGCAAAATTAATAATAAAAAAAAAAGAAAAAAAAAAAGCACCCCTGTCCTGCCCTGCTCTTGCCCAATGGCGAACGCAAGCGTCGGTCTGGCATCATATGTAAACAGCAATTGCACCATGCATGTGAGGTATCACCGCGAAGGTCAGATCGAGGGCAATCATTTTAGCAGTAGACCTCCTCTGTAAATCTACTGGGGTAACCTGTAAAGGCTTTTAAAAATGTATGTAGTTTGTCGCCAATGCGCGTTTGTGCGAAATTTTAAAGCATGTCGTGTTTGGTATCTATGTACTCGGCCTAAGATCATCTTTTTTATTTCATCAAACATTTGGGCAATATAGTGTGTTTTAGTGCATTAAAATTAAAAAAAGTGTATTTTTTAACCCAAAAAATGCGTTTGAAAAATCGCTGCGCAAATACTGTGTAGAAAAAAAAAATGCAACACCCACCATTTTAATCTGTAGGGCCTTTGCTTTAAAAATATATATAATGTTTGGGGGTTCAACATAATTTTATTGCAAAAAAAAAAATGTTTTCACAAAAAGTGTCAAAAAGGGCTTTGTCTTCAAGTGGTTATGTATAAAATGCCAGAACAGTTCAAAACCCCCCCAAATGACCCCATTTTGGAAAGTAGACACCCCAAGCTATATACTGAGAGGCATGTCGAGTCCATGGAATATTTTATATGTTGACACAAGTTGCGGAAAAACGACAATTTTTTTTTTTTTTGCACAAAGTTGTCACTAAATTATATATTGCTCAAACATGCCATGGGCATATGTGGAATTACACCCCAAAATACATTCTGTTGCTTCTCCTGAGTACGGGGATACCACATGTGTGAGACTTTTTGGGAGCCTAGCCACGTACGGGACCCCAAAAACCAAGCACCGCCTTCAGGCTTTCTAAGGGTGTAAATTTTTGATTTCACTTCTCACTGCCCATCACAGTTTCGGAGGCCATGGAATGCCCAGATAGCACAAAACCCCCCCAAATGACCCCATTTTGGAAAGTAGACACCCCAAGCTATTTGCTGAGAGGTATTGTGAGTATTTTGCAGATCTCGCTTTTTGTCACAAAGTTTTGAAAATTAAAAAAAAAAAAAAAATATATATATATATATATATATATATATTTTCTTTCTTCATTTTCAAAAACAAATGAGAGCTGTAAAATACTCGCCATTCCTCTCAGCAAATAGCTTGGGGTGTCTATATTCCAAAATGGGGTCATTTGGGGGGGTTTTGTGCGATTTTGGAATTTTATGGCCTTCGAAACTGATAGGTAGTGAGGAGTGAAATCAAAAATTTGTGCCTAGAAATCCTGAAGGTGGTGCTTGGTTTTCGGGGTCCCGTACGCGGCTAGGCTCCTAAAAAGTCCCACACATGTGGTATCCCCGTACTCAGGAGAAGCAGAAAAATGTATTTTGGGGTGTAATTCCACATATAACCATGGCATGTGTGAGCAATATATCATTTAGTGACAACTTTTTGTAATTTTTTTATTTTTATTTTTTTGTCATTATTCAATCACTTGGGACAAAAAAAACATATTCAATGGGCTCAACAGGCCTCTCAGCAATTTCCTTGGGGTGTCTACTTTCTAAAATGGGGTCATTTGGGGGGGTTTTGTGCTATTTTGGCATTTTATGGCCTTCGAAACTGTGATCGGTAGTGAGGAGTGAAATCAAAAATTTGCGCCCTTAGAAATCCTGAAGGCGGTGCTTGGTTTCCGGGGTCCCGTACGCGGCTAGGCTCCCAAAAAGTCCCACACATGTGGTATCCCCGTACTCAGGAGAAGCAGCAAAATGTATTTTGGGGTGAAATTCCACATATAACCATGGCATGTGTGAGCAATATATCATTTAGTGACAACTTTTTGTAATTTTTTTTTTTTTTTTTTTTGTCATTATTCAATCACTTGGGACAAAAAAAAAAAATTCAATGGGCTCAACATGCCTCTCAGCAATTTCCTTGGGGTGTCTACTTTCCAAAATGGGGTCATTTGGGGGGGGGTTTGTACTGCCCTGTCATTTTAGCACCTCAAGAAATCAGATAGGCAGTCATAAATTTAAAGCTGTGTAAATTTCAGAAAATGTACCCTAGTTTGTAAACTCTATAACTTTTGCGCAAACCAATAAACATACGCTTATTGACATTTTTTTTACTAAAAACATGTGGCTGAATACATTTTGGCCTAAATGTATGACTACAATTGAGTTTATTTGATTTTTCTTATAACAAAAAGTAGAAAATATCATTTTTTTTCTAAATTTTCGGTCTTTTTCCGTTTATATCGCAAAAAAAAAAAATCGCAGAGGCAATCAAATACCATTAAAAGAAAGCTCTATTTGTGGGAAGAAAAGGACGCAAATTTCGTTTGGGTACAACATTGCATGTCCGCACAATTTACAGTTAAAGCAGCGCAGTGCAAAATTCTGAATTCACCTCTGGTCCTTTAGCTACCAAATGGTCCGGGGCTTAAGTGGTTAAAGACCTCCAGTCTATTCAATATTTTCTTTAAGTACATTGAGGGCCGTACATTCGGGCAGTATACATTTGCCAGTGTAAACTTCATATTAAATAAAAAGCCCTTAACAAAAGTATATCGCCCTTCAGGATCTAATTCCATAGCTTCCACTGTAAAGCATGTATTCCTATCAAATCCTATAGCCGTTCCCTTGGATCTTTTATTAGAGGAATAACTATGTATCCATGTAGGGTATTCTTTTGAATTCAATCCAGTCTTTGATGTCCACTTTAAATGCGTTTCTTGAAGAAACACTATATTTGCCGATTCTCCCCTCATCTCCTGCAATATCTGATAGCGCTTATTTGTGCTATTTAGTCCCCGTACATTATATGTAACTATTTATAAAGTTGCCATATTCTATGATTTATTTCTTTCATTACATCCCAATTGCTATACATCAGACATATGCAAGGTCGGAGGGTCCTCATAAAGAAAAACGGGACTTCTTTAAACCATAGCTTCCTAAGACTAATATTCGTATAATTTAGATGAGGATCTATTGTCTGGACAGCCTCCTCTCTGATACACTTCAACGTCAGTAGAAAAAGCCGAGACCACAAATACCCCCCCTCCCCCCCCAGTCACATTGCAAATCAATGTTATAAGTCCTTTGGCTTGACCCCACCCCGGCAATCTGCCAGGAGGGTACCGCCTCTGGGCTTATCTGTCCACCAGCTCCCCGGGGTCCATCCATGGTTGGAGTGGCCCCAGAGCGCAGGCGGGCATTCCTACTCCAAACCTCCCTCCCAGGAAAATTCAGCTTTTAGTCATTCCTTTAATCTCTTCACCTTTTCTACCTTCATCTCTATCCTTTCCTCTTCTCTCCTCCCCCCCCCATCCTTACACTTTTATTAATTTAATTTAATTTACCCCCTATCTCCTAACCATTATATCCATAAACTAAGCTCTTTTCCAATCCTGATCCTTCCACTTTCTCCAAACTGGAGGTCTCTTTTCCCAGTTCTCTACCTGTATATCTTCTATATTCAATCTTTTACCGAATTCTTTTATGTCTTCTGGGAAACGAACAATTGCTGATACCCCCTCGTTTTTCACCGCCAGACATGCTGGGAACCCCCACCTATAGGGTATATTATTTATCTGCAGATGACTTGTTAGAAGCTTCAAAGCTCTTTTCCGCGCCAGAGTCTCTGGAGCCAGATCTGAGAAAATGGATAGTTTGATTCCCTTGTGTTCCATCGGAGAGGAGTTCCTAGTGCTTTGGGAGACCAAATCTTTTTGTCCATACTCGTGAAATCTTATTATAATATCTCTTGGTAGGTCTCTCTGAATGCTATAAGATCTTTGTATTCTATGCACCCTCTCGAATTGCATTACCGCCGCTGTATCACGCTTTAGAGCCTTATTAAATATCCCTCTCAGAACCTCTTCCAATTCTGTATCTTTAACCTCTTCCGGTAGACCTCTAATCCAAAGGTTTTTTTCTCCTACTCCGATTCTCCTGATCCTCTAATTTATATCGGGCGTTCCTTATCTCTATCCAGTCCATATCTGCCCTATCTCTAAGTTCTTTTATAGCATTTTTGTGTTCGTCTAGCTGTTCTTCTATTCCTTCCATCCTCTGTAATACATTCTGAATGTCCTTTCTCGTAGCTCCCATTTCGCCTTTTATTGTTCACTCCAAACGTGATATCATTTCAATCATATCAGTCATATCTTGTTTTGTTGGAGGATCTTGTAAGCCTTCGCGAGGTGAGTCAGCTTGTTGTTGTTTTTCCAGAGTTTTCTTACTTTTGGTTTCTGGAGCTTGGACCTTATTGGTTTTGTTTTTCCCGGAAGTCCGTGGGGACCCTTCACTCATCTCGTTCATCTCTGGGTGATTTTTTTTTTTTTGGGGTTCCTGAGGTCGATTCTGTATTTTTCCTGGGGCTCTCCACCATTTGATCTGACCCGTCTACAATCAGGTAGGACTTGATTGTACTACGGCAGGTTCCTTCCCCCTGATTTACTTTAGCACCCTTTTTCACCATTTTCTCCTTAACTGAGGATCTTAGTTCCAGCAGAAGGCCGAGAGTAGCTCCCCCTTTCTTCTCCCCCCACCTCTGTCCCCTCCTCTATCCCTCCCCCTCCCTCACCTCCCCACTCACTAATCTTATCAGAGTATCCTCAACCTTATGTATTTAGATTTAGTGGATATAGGTTCTACTTCGGAGTAATTCTCTCTTATACACGATATATAATGGCTTTATGGGCTTTCAGCCCCTTGATATCAGCTCAATACCGGGTAATTCAAATAGTCTCACTGTATCACTTTCTATCCCGCCCTACATCTAGCAGGATTAACAGTATCTCACACAAAATCATTGAACTTAATACATATTTTGATACACAGCTCACATCCCAACACCTTATTAATTCTGATCCCAGAGTTCAAAATGACCCAACACAGGTGATAAGTTTGATAATCAATTCAGTTCCAAAAAAAAAAAGGGGGGCAAAAGGCACAGTCCTTTGATGTATATAAATTCTAGTGTTTCAGTATTTTCATGCCCCAAAAAAAAAAAAAAAAAAAGTTTTTGTCCCAATAAGTAAATATGTTTTTAACTTGATATGTAGCTAGGTAAACAGATCACATCGTACTGGGTAGTAGATATCATATAATATGTATGTCGGCTTGGTTATAACAATCTGACAGAAAAAAGTTCCAGTATCTTAAATCCAAATTCTCAGTCTCTCATCAGGAATGGTCAGACTTGATACAAAATTACCAAATATGTTTTTTAACTTGATATGCAGCATGATAAAGCGTTCACATCATACTGGGTAGTAGGTATCAGTTAATATGTGTGTCAGCTTAGTTAAAACATTCTGACGGCGAAAAGTCCCAGTATCTCAGAGCCAAATTCTCAATCTCTCATCAGGAATGGTTAGACTTGATACCAAATTGACCAAAAAAAAGGGGGAAAAAAAAAAGGGGGGGGGGCAAGAGACAAAATCCTTAGATATAAAATAAATGCAAGTACCTTCAAGGTTCTCAGACAGCTAATAAGTCCAAGATCTATTATTTTGCATCTCTCTCATATATCTGGACTTTTCCTTATATTATAGAAAGGCTAATTGATGTCTCTGTATCCTCACATTTCATCAGTCTTTGCAGTAACTTCCTTGTTGTCCTTATTACTGCAATTCAGCCTCAACAGTAAAGAAAAAGGTCTAGGGGGATCTGGAGAAGCCGAGAGTAAGAGAGTGAAGCCCCGTACACACGATCGGATAACCTATGGATTTTCGTCCGATGGATTTGTCCATCGGAAATCCGATGAAACTGTTTTTCATCGGTCTTGGCCACACACCATCAGTCTAAAAACCGACCGTTCCAAACGCGGTGACGTAAAACACTCTGATGAGCCGAGAAAAATTAAGTGTAATGCTTCTGAGCATGTGTCGACTTGATTCTAAGCATGCGTGGGTTTTTTAACCGATGGACTTGCCCATAGACGATCGGAAATTCCCATCGGTTTTTTATCCATCGGAAAATTTTAAAACAAGTTCTATTTTTTACAACCGATGGAAAAAAGACCGATGGGTACCATACACGATCGGTTGGTCTGATGAAAACCATCCATCGGACGGTTTTCATCAGTCAAACCGATCGTGTGTACGGGGCTTAAGAGTAATAGAGTTTTTTTTTTTTCCTTAGCTCACCCCTGGCAGCCCGGAACGTCTCCGGCTCTCCCCCGGGTCTCCTGTCTCCTGTCCTGGAAAGAGGTATCACCTCCAGCTGAAAGTGCAGGGATACATAGATACTTGATCGCGGGTCCCCCCCTCTCTCGGACCTTCGTTCTCCTCCGGCAGCTCCGGCCCAGACCGCCGCTCCAGCACACAAAAGCTCGGATTCCATCAAGGGGTCACCTAGAGGACTCGCGTTGTTTTCTCTAGATTTAGTGGTGGCCAATCCCCGCTCCAAGTCTCACTCCACGTCCCGCGTCTCTGCCTCGCCCGACGCCCAGCTTCCAGTATCTCGGCGGCTCTCACCTCTCTCCCTCTACGATAACTCTCCAGGGGATCAGGTAGGGTGGAGAGTTGTTTAGCCGGGTAGGTCCGGAGTAAAAAGACCGCTTCTCTATTCCATAATCAGTACTTCAGTGGATTAATTTCACTGAGCGATCCATTCCGCGTCCGCTTCCTGATCTAATTTCCTGGAGGAGGTTTGGAGCCTGCCTGCTTAGCGCTGGTCTTACGGCGCCATGTTGTACCAAGACTTCTTTATGCATGAGTATTGCATGCATACCATATACAAAAAAATGTTGCTATTTATTTTCACATTGGGAATTATAATGTGCTGCTACATTGTGTGTGTGTGCGCACACACACATATATACTGCTCAAAAAAATGAAAGGAACACTTTGAAAACACATCAGATCTCAACGGGCAAATAAATCTCATGCTGGATATCTATACTGATATGGCCTGGGTAATGTGTTAGGAATGAAAGGATGGCACATCCTTTGATGGAAATGAAAATTATCCACCTACAGAGGGCTGAATTCAAAGACACCCCGAAAATCAAAGTGAAAAAATTATGTAGCAAGCTAGTCCATTTTTGCTGAAATTTCATTGCAACAACGCAAAATGGTCTTCGGTAGTTTTGTATGGCCCCCAGGTGCTTGTATGCATGCCTGACAACATCAGGGCATGCTCCTAATGAGATGACGGATGGTGTCCTGGGGTATTTCCTCCCAGATCTGGACCAGAGCATCACTGAGCTCCTGAACAGACTGAGGTGCAACTTGGCGGCACCGGATGGACCGAAACAGAATGTCCCAGAGGTGTTCTTTTGGATTTAGGTCAGGTGAGCGTGGGGGCCATTCAATGGTATCAATTTCTTCATCATCCAGAAACTGGCTGCATGCTCTCACCACATGAGGCCAGGCATTGTCGTGCACCAGGAGGAACACAGGACCCACTGCACCAGCGTAGGGTCTGAAAATAGGTCCAAGGATTTCATCCCGATACCTAATTGCAGTCAGGGTGCCATTGTGTAGCCTGTAGAAGTCTGTGTGTCCCTCCATGGATATGCCTCCCCAGACCATCATTAACCCACAACCAAACCGATCATGCTGAACGATCTTACAGGCAGCATAAAGTTCTCTGCGGCTTCTACAGACCCTTTCACGTCTGTCACATATGCTCAGGGTGAACCTGCTCTCATCTGAAAAGCATGGGGCACCAGTGGCGGACCTGCCAATTCTGGTGTTCAATGCAAAATGCCAATCGAGCTCCACAGTGTCCGGCAGTGTGCACACTAGAGGACGTTGGGCCCTCAGGCCACCCCCATGAAGTCTGTTTGATTGTTTGGTCAGAGACATTCACACCAGTGGCCTGCTAGAGGTCATTTTGTAGGGCTCTGGCAGTGCTCATCCTGTTCCTCCTTGCACAAAGGAGCAGATACCGGTCCTGCTGATGGGTTAAGGACCTTCTACAGCTCTGTCCAGCTCTCCTAGAGTAACTGCCTGTCTCCTGGAATCTCCTCCATGCTCTTGAGACTGCTGATAGACACGGCAAACCTTCTGGCAATGACACGTATTGATGTGCCATCCTGGAGGAGTTGGACTGCGTTTATAGGGTCCAAGTATCGCCTCATGCTACCAGTAGTGACACTGACCCTAGCCAAATGCAAAACTAGTGAAAAACAGTCAGAAAAGATGAGTAGGGGAAAAAAATATCTGACGACACCACCTGAAAAAACATTCCTGTTTTGGAGGTCGTCTCATTGTTGCCCATCTAGTGCACCTGTTGTTAATCAGTTTCAGCTGCTTTGCTGTTAATTGAAATTAACAACCCCCTCTGTATACACCCCTCCCCCTCTGCTACTTAACTGACCAGATCAATATCCCAGGAGTTCTGATTCAAAAGTGTTCCTTTTAATTTTTTTGAGCAGCGTATATAATGAACTATACTGTGTGTGTGTGTGTATATATAATTAGTGTGTGTGTGTGTGTGTGTGTGTGTGTGTATATATATATATATATATATATATATATATATATATATATATATATATGGCTTTTATATGTACTTTTTAATGCTATATTATTTTTCTAATGACAGTAAACATGTCAAACTTTAATACAAAATCGAGCTGTTTGTCAATTGCCTCACTCAAAGTCCCAAAATTCCCCTTTCTATTATCTTAGAAGATTGGGTTGTGCAGCTACCTTAAAGTGGTTGTAAACCTTGGTCATGAAAGCTGACCAGAGCACATACAATCACTGGACACTTTATTAGGTGCACCTTGCTAGTACCGGTTTGGACCCCATTTTGCCTTCAGAACTGGCTTAACTCTTCGTGGCATAGATTCAACAAGGTGTTGGAAACATTCATCAAAGATTTTGGTCCATATTAACATAATGGCATCATGCAGATGCAACAGATTTGTCGGCTGCACACGGACCTGATTGGAAGCAATCGTATCACACTGTTTACCCCTGTAGGGGTGTGAGGAGCTGGTGAGTGGGGACCCTTGTGGGGGAACATCTGGAAAATCATTGAAAGAGTTATCTGCTGTCAAGTATCATTTTTTTGAGCACTGGGATTAACTGGTCACTACCAAGGAGTGGACTTTATTGTTTTACATTTTTTATATATATATATATATAATACTTTTTTATATATATTATAACTAAAACATTTTTCACATTTTTATTATATATATTATATATTTTTTGGTTTATTATACTTTTTTTATATATTATCATATACACATTATGTCATCATATGGTCTTGATATTTGCACATGTTTTTATGATTCAGCTATTTTATATTCATGCAGGTTAGATAATCACTAGTGATGTGATCGCACTTTATAGTGCTTTCTACTATATAGTTTTACACACAGATCCTATATAACATTCCTTGTGATCAAGGGTTTATTCACACTAATTTTTGTCACTTTATATATATATTTTTTGTTTATTGCTCAGCAGGTTTAGCCATATTCCCTACCTTTTTTTTAGAGTTCACGTAAGGAACGAACAGCGCCACACCCCACCACAATATTTGTTTTTTATATATTCAGAATACAGCTCTGCATGTTCCTTCCTCTGCCTATGTGAAGGGGGGTGGGGGGTGTCCCTTTCCTCCAATCGGCTCCCAAATAGTGTATAAGCTGTAACTGCAGCTCTCCACCCCTCCAATCTGCTCCTCACAGATGCATAAGGATTTTATCACAAATCTGAACTTTTGAACTGACAGATTTTACTTGTTTATCTAGAGTCTTCTCTATGTAGATGGATTTGTTCCATCTCCGTGTATCATCTGAGGCTGTTTACATGTGAGGGTTTGCAACCACTTTAAGGTGATTGGACACTAGAAACCAAAGTCTTAAGGACAACTCTAGCATTGGCTGCCAATTGTACTGTACAACTTTGCAGCCTGTTTTGTACAGTGACTGGACTTATCTTAAATCTTCTTCTCTTCTAAGTGTTCAGCTCAGTGAGTTACATAGTTAGTCAGGTTGAAAAAAGACACAAAGTCCATCCAGTTCAACCATAAAAAAAATAAAAATAAAAATATCTTACAATCCCATATACCCAAATCTATACCCACAGTTGATCCAGAGAAAGGCGAAAAACCCCAGCAGAGCATGATCCAATTTGCTACAGCAGGGGAAAAAAATCCTTCCTGATCCCGCGAGAGGCAATCAGATTTTCCCTTGATCAACTTTACCTATAAATGTCAGTACCCAATTCTGTTATGTACATTTAGGAAAGTATCCAGGCCTTTCTTAAAGCAATCTACTGAGCTGGCCAGAACCACCTCTGGAGGGAGTCTGTTCCACATTTTCACAGCTCTTACAGTGAAGAAACCTTTCTGTATTTGGAGATGAAATCTTTTTTCCTCTAGACGTAAAGAGTGCCCCCTTGTCTCTTGTGTTGACCGTAAAGTGAATAACTCAACACCAAGTTCACTATATGGACCCCTTATATATTTGTACATGTTAATCATATCCCCCCTTATTCTTCTCTTCTCAAGAGTGAATAAATTCAGTTCCTCTAATCTTTCCTCATAGCTGAGCTCCTCCATGCCTCTTATCAGTTTGGTTGCCCTTCTCTGCACTTTCTCCAGTTCCCCGATATCCTTTTTGAGAACTGGTGCCCAAAACTGAACTGCATATTCCAGATGAGGTCTTACTAATGATTTGAACTTTGGCAAAATTATATCTCTCTCTTTGGAGTCCACACCTCTCTTAATACAAGAAAGGACTTTGCTCGCTTTGGAAACCGCAGCTTGGCACTGCATGCCATAATTGAGCTTATGATCTACCAAAACCCCCAGATCCTTCTCCACTACGGATCCCCCCCAGTTGTACTCCCCCTAGTATGTATGATGCATTCATATTCTTAGCCCCCAAGTGCATAACTTTACATTTATCAACATTAAAGGAGGGTGAGGAGGATGTACTGGCCAAAAGGGCTGTGTCCTGGCTGACAGGCATCTAGTTTCTGTGTGTGGCAGGTTGGGAGCTCTTTAGGAGACATAACAGGGGCTAATGAATTAGAGGGCTGAAATGTCCAAAGGAAACGGGAATGAAATACTGAAACAACTGCTAGTGGCTAACGTTGCACTGCAGCAGGCTAATGTGGAGCAACGTCTTGTTAATGTAACACTACAGCGAACAATGGAGACACAGAAGCCCAGATAAAAGCTGAAAGTAAACTACAGCATTACAAACAAAGTCTGACTTAGGCCTCTTGCACACGATACTCCTGTTTGAGACTTTAACTCACTTTAAGCAGTATAATTACACTCTCAAGGTTGTGAGTCAACAGTTGTTGCATCTGGCAATCGCCTGAACAAGCCATTCAGTCCTGCATATGCTGCCCATGATCCTACACTCTGTTAAATCCTACAAGGGACCCAGTGCACAATGATGGCAGCTCCATTTGTCCAAGGGAACATACTGTAGTAGCTGCCAAGGTGCATTGTTGTGGGCTTGTGTTTCTGTGAATGATGGCGAACCTCTCCAGCTGCTGTCATTCATGACACCACCAACCAGCCACTAATGTAGTAATCTCCTCCAAGCTAGCTGGTGGCTTCAGGAGGTTGTGGGCTTAGTCCTTTATCAATATAAAGGGAACAGAGAAGGCACAGGGCTGCAGAATGGATAGGGGGGCTGTGACTGTGGCTTCGGTACTGCCTGTACGTCTCCTGTAGGAATACCCATAATTTAGGCTTCTGCCTATGGTTGAGCTAGCACTGAAAGCATAAAAATAGGATTTTTGTACTCACCGTAAAATCCATTTCTCTGACATCCATGGACCGACACGGCGGCTCTTAATCACTGAACGTGTGGGTATATGTCCCTGCTTGCAGGAGAAGACCTAGGCAGAATGTTAAATGTTAAACATTCTAGAACAAACCAGAGCTGAACAGCCCTGCCCAGGGGGCGGTCCCTCCGGACATTACCCTCCCACCTGCAGCTAGCAGACCTCAGTTCGTAACAAAGCAGTACAAACTTAAAAGGAAGGGTGGGCGCCGTGTCGGTCCATGGATGTAAGAGAAATGGATTTTACGGTGAGTACAAAAATCCTATTTTCTCTTATCATCCATGGACTGACACGGCGGCTCTTAATCACTGAACGTGTGGGATGTCCCAAAGCAGTGTCAAGAGGGATGGGAGCAGTATAAATGGAAAAACCAAAAAACTTCACTCCAAACAAGGCAGAGCTCCTCAACGGAGGAGTTGCCACTTTAAACAGCGGCCTGCAACACCTTGTGGCCGAAGGAAGCATCCGGAGATGCAGCCACATCAACCCTATAAACTTAGAAAAGGTATGAACAGACGACCAGGTCGCCGCCTTGCCCACTTGTGCAACCGACGCTTGATGTCAGAAAACCCAGGAAGCACCAATTATCCTGGTGGAATGCGCTGTAACCGGAAAGGGAGGCGCCCGCCCCATGAGAGCATAGGCTTGAAAGACGGTTTGTCCGATCCACCTAGAAATGGTGGCAGACGAAGCCGCTTGGTCCTGTTTCTGACCAGAGACAGTCAAACAGTAGTCAGACTTCCGAATAGAAGCAGTAGCAGACAGGCACACCCGCAAGGCTCGTACCACATTCAAAGTGTGCCGCGCACACTCTCTGGGATGCGATGGATGAGGACACAAGGACGGGAGGACAATGTCCTCATTTAGGTGAAAGGTCGGGATCGCCCTTGACAAAAGAGAAAGTCGCGGATGCAACACCGCCTTATCCTTATGGATGACTAAATATGGCGACTTGCAGTACAAGGTCGCCAACTCAGACACTCGTCTAACAGAAGTGATTGCCACTAAAAGGGCCACCTTCTGAGACAAAGCAAGAGGGGAATATCCCTGATATTCTCAAAAGGAGGTTCCTGGAGAATCGAGAGTACCATCTCCGATCCCACGGGGGGGAGAGGAGACTTGACAGGAGGGAGCACATGGCGAACCCCCTGCACAAGGGTGCTAACCAAGGAATGACCCACTAGTGGTCGCCGAAAGAAGACGGCCAAGGCCGAAATCTGACCCTTAATGATACTCAAAGCGAGCCTTTGGGCCACTCCATGCTGCAGGAAACGCAGGATTCTAGGGACGGAATACGTCCGAGGACGCAAGTCCAGCTCTTCGCACATGGCGATGTAAGCTTTCCAGGTACAGAGATAGATCATTCTGGAGGAAGACTTCCATGCCCTTAATATGGACGAAATGACTGAGTCCGAGAGACCTCGGTCTCTCAACACCTGGCTTTCAACAGCCATGCCGTTAAGGCCAGAGACTGTAAAGGCAGGATGAAATATATGACTTTGAGACAGAAAGTCCTCCCTTATTGGCAACCGCCAGGGAACGGCCGCGACGAGATGTACCAGATCGGCGTACCAGTGAAGCCGAGGCCAATCCGGAGCAATGAGGATCACCGGAATTCCCTTGGTCGCCACCCTGCACAGCAGGCGAGGGAGCAACTGCAGCGGAGGATAAACGTATATCAGGTGATAATGACCCCATAGGCCACTAACACCTCTGAGGCATCCGCCCAAGGATCCCTGGATCTGGCCACAAACCTTGACAACTATTGAGTCGAGAGGCCATCGGGTCCACCTCCGGCGTGCCCCACTGTCTGTGTGGCAAAGGAGTTGAAATACCTCCGGGTGCAAGGACCACTCTCCCTGGTCCAACGTCTGGCGACTCAAATAGTCCGCCAGTTCTATGCCCGGAATGTGAACGGCCAAAAGAGCCGGCGCGCTTCTTTTAGCCCACTTCAGGGTACGGGGGACCCCAGCTGAGCTCCGAGTCCGCCCTTGATGGTCGACATACGCCACCGCCGTGACTTTGTCCGACTGGATCCTAATGGAGCGATCCTGCAATCTCTCAGACCACGAGGAGAGGTACAGTCTGATGGCTCGTATTTCCAGAACATTAAATCGGCAAACAGGCTTCGTCCGGAGTCCAAGCCCTTGGGCCAACAGGACTCCCCAGACTACACCCCAGCCCTTCAGGCTGGCGTCCGTAGTGAACACCGTCCATTGGACGGGGAGGAACGACTTCCCGGACCGAAGAGCCGGGGACCCGAACCACCATGTCAGGGACGCCCTGACCAGGTGACTCACCTGGATCGGAAAATCCAAAGACAACGGGGATTTGTCCCAAGGGAACAAGATCTCCTTCTGCAATGCCCTGGTGTGTGATTGGGCATACGGAATGGCCTCGAAAGAGGTCACCATGAGTCCCAGGACTCGATGCAAAAACGGATTGACGACCATGTTTTGGGATGTCAGCACCCACACTGCAGACTGAAGTGTCAGTAGCTTCCCCGGAGGTAGGAATACCTTTGCCTCCAAGGAGTCCAGAATCAGACCAAGATACTCCAGACCTTGAGTCGGGACCAGGACTGACTCCTGAATGTTTAGGAGCCACCCAAAGTCCCTGAGGGTCTGACTGACGATAATCACACTGTCTTCTAATTCTGAGCCATTTCCTGCTCTGAAAAGAAGATCGTCCAGATAGCCCACGACAGCAATGCCTCGCTGTCTCAGCAATCTAGAACCGGCACAAGCACCTTGGTGAACACCCTCGGTGCCGAGGCTAGGCCGAAAGGAAGAGCCACAAATTGATAGTGGACTTCGCCGATCGCAAACGCAGAAACTTCTGGTGACTTGCGCAGATCGGAACATGCAAGTAGGCGTCCTTGATGTCCAAGGTCGCCAGGAAATCCCCTTGACGGAGTGTACTGATCACCGTGCGAATAGATTCCATGTGGAACTTTTGCACCTTCACGAAGGCATTCAGGACCTGGAGGTCCAAGATAGGCCAAACCCCCTCCCTTTTTTGGGACGACAAACTAATTTGAGTAGAATCCCTGAAACCTCTCCTGTGACGGAACCGGCACGATCACTCCGGACCTGAGCAATCCTGAATAGGCCCCATAGGGCTGCCTGACGGGCAGGAAGGAGAGGAAGATTCGAGGGAAGAATCTGTCTGGGACCAGGAACGGAAACCTATCCTGTAACCTGAGGTGATCACCTCGCCCACCCCACCGGTAGGAGATCCGGGAGGTCCACCGAGCCGTGAACCTGCAAAGTCGTCCCCCCTACCCCAGAGTCGGGTGGGGGCAAGACTTCACACGGAGGCGGGCTTGGGGAGCCGGCTTGTTTGCCTTATGCACCCAGGGGCGCTTGTGTCCACCAGCCGCACCGCTATCAGTCTGGGAGGGCCTCCCCGTTGACTGACGAAAAAACACCCTTTTTTGCTGGAAAGGAAGGACCCTGCTTACAGCGGCCTCCTTATCCTTGCTAGCCTGAGGAAGAAGAGTGCTTTTACCTCCCGTGACATCCTTTATGATGTCATCCAGCGCAGCACCGAAAATTCTACCACTTTTAAATGGTAGATCAGTCAGAGGCTTTTTAGAAGCTAGGTCAGCAGACCAGCATTTCAACCAGATCAGACAACGTAATACCACCGCCAAGACATAGGCCCTGAGATATAAGGGGCCGCATCTAACGTGGCGTCGCAACATAAACCAGGCCCTGCACCATTAGGTGGGCCAGAGCAATAGTGTCGGGAGGAAGATTATGCTCCTGTACAGATTGGTGCAAAATTTTTTGCCCAACTTGTAAGTGTCTGAGACACAAGGGTCGCCGCTACCACAGGCCGTAGGGCGGACCCCAAAAAGGCAAACATGGCTCTGCTCACCACTTCTGACCTCCTGTCAGTGGGGTCCTTAAATGCAGGAGTCCCCTCCATCAGGAGAGTGGTGGCCTTGTTCAACCAACGATTGGAGGGTCGACCACTGGGGGAGAAGCCCACGTTTTAAGTAGGGCATCTTAACAGGGGTATCTGATAGGCAAACGCCACGGGACCATAAAAGTCTTCTGCGTTTTTTTCCTCAGACCTTATCAATGAGCTGGTCAAAGAAAGGTACATATGGAAAAAAATACTTTTTTAGAAGGCCCGGCCCTAAGGAACCAGAGGAGACTGTCCGCCTGAGGTTCTGCATCCGCAGCATTTAGCTTGTGAGTGTCCCTCACCGCAGCAATGAGTTCACTAACAAGCGCCCTGTCATTTACTGACTCAGAACTGGATTTTTCCTCGCAAGGAATGTCCTGTTCAAAACCATCAAATATATTCAGAGCGATCCTGAGCGGTAGTGGCTAGGCCCATATCTGAATCAGCGCACACCCCCCCTTTTTTTTTTGTGGAAATAAAGTGGGGAGAGGGGCTTTTTTGCTCCCTTGCGCTCACACACTGCTTCCCTCCTGGTCAGAATGACTCCAGGACTGCCGACAACTGGTCCATAAGGACCGCAGGTGCAGGAGCACTGCCAGTTGTCTCTAACAAGTGTGAAGAAACAGGTGAACCAGACTTCATGTTGCTACCCTCTGAGACCTTATTCACCATTACAGTAAATAATACAGCCCACCCACTGGCTATGCTGGGGCTGAGGAGGGGATACCCGGAGTACTCACCACCCCTAGGGACCGCTCGGTACCACTGTCTGAGCTGCGCTGTAGCGCGAGTCTGAGGAGAGTGAAGAATCTGTGAGGAGATGTGGAATTCGCGCCGTTCAGCAGCGCCGCTAGAGGCCCGAAAACTAAGCTGAAAGCGCCGCGGCTACAAGAAAATGGCCACCGGGCGCCTGTATAACTGTGATTTGAGCCGCGGCAAAATGGCCGCCGGTGGCGCACTTTTTAAATTTAAAACACTGCGCCAATGGCACACGAAAAAACACCACACATTCCCCCAGAACACATTCCAAACATATTAACAGACCTGGAGCGGCCCCCCCCAGGGCAGAGTGACCCCCCAAGCATCCCCACACAGCACAGCAACAGAACAGGGTGCAGAGAGCAGCATAACAGGGGGGAGACAGGGAGAACCCCCCACACACAGAAACACAGCCAGCATGTACTCACCTTGCAGCAGGAGAGACTACTTACCAGTCCCGCAAGCACCTTGGAGAACACCCTCGGTGCCAATAGAGGGACTCACTGGCTTGTTTCAGACAGACAGACCTATCACAGAGTCGTACTGCGTAGCTGTCGGCCCGGTCAACCGCGAAAGATACAGTAGGTACTGTTCAATCTTGAGAGGACCGCGTGAGCATGAAAGCAACCCGGCCACCCCTGGAGCCATGGGGTTTGTCGTAAAAGAGTCTCACGCACACAAGGCGAGGATCACGACGCTCGATGGTCGGACAGGGAAGACTACGAGGATACTAGTGTACCCAACCTGTTGCCCAGCCGACAGTTGATTGAAGGTCTCAAAAATAAAATAATAAAAATCCCAAAGGAATAAAATTTTAAAGTAAAATCTTCCAGGAGACTGGCTCCTGAGAGAGCCACGTCTTCTCCTTCTGCTAGGCAGAAAAAAACTGAGGTCTGCTAGCTGCAGGTGGGAGGGTAATGTCCGGAGGGACCGCCCCCCTGGGCGGGGCTGTTCAGCTCTGGTTTGTTCTAGAATGTTTTAATATTTAACATTCTACCTAGGTCTTCTCCTGCAAGCAGGGACCTATACCCACACGTTCAGTGATTAAGAGCCGCCGTGTCGGTCCATGGATGATAAGAGAAAGTGGTATTTTATTTCTAATTGGCAGCAGAGGTTTCAGCTGAGACAACTGCTATGTGTACAGGAACTCCTGGGTGATTTAACAAGCCTTTCAAACTTCTGGGGAGTATTTTTCTTTAAACTGTACAAGTGCTGAGTGCAAGCGGACACAGCAGGATAAACGGGAGAATTCAAATAGTGAGTGAGATAAAATAAGGGAGAGAGCCAGCGACCAAGAGGTACAGAAACCATGAAAGAGAGCGCTGATCAGATGCTGGTTTGACAGAAGCTGGTTGTGAAACTGGCTTCTGTCAGACAGGGAGCTGTACACACGGGCCAAACGGACTGTTTTGGTCTTGTGTGTACCCAACATTTGACTGTAAAACATCACATTTGGGTGCATTTCCCTGCCTAGGAGCCACAGGTGCTGCACAGTGTTCTATTGTGTTAATGTGCATGGAAACTCAGTCTGCATCCAGGGTCATACCCTGTATGTATGGATGGATGTGCTTGTTTATGCAAGTAACAGCATATACCCGTGTACAGCCACTGATTTCTATGTATGCCACGTTCTGGCTAATGGGTGCGGAAATCCTGAATTTTACAGCCCCAGGCACCTGTGTGCATTTGAGCTTAAAGTGTTACTAAACCGACAACAGTAAAATCAGTCTGTATATGCAGCAGTTTATGATGCAACTGTGGTATACAGATCATCCAAAAAGGTATATAGTGGCAATATTTTAATGTAAAAAGATTTATAAGCTGTGGGCACTGTGGGGAGCGGTTTAACTATTTTCATATTACTGGGTTTAGTAACACTTTTTAAGGTGTCCCTAAAATTCCATTCATGTATGTATTCCTAAAGTGATAGTAAACGCCACTTTGTCACTTTTACCTATAGGTACGCTTATAATAAAGTTTGCCTGTGGGTATATATTTGGACACAGGCACAATTTTCATACTTGTGGCTCTGTATGCCACCAGAATAAAATTAAAACAAAACGATACAAATTAATTTGAAGCACAGACTTTCAGCTTTAATTCACGGGGTTGAACATAAATATCAAGTAAAGATAAAAAGGGCAAAAATATTGCGCCAACCTCGCAAAAAACTTATATGTTAGCAGCCAACATAACAATCTGACAGAAAAAGTGAAAATTATATGAATATATAAATGTAGGCGCTATGTGAAATTCAAAAGTGAATTCAAATGTGTGTTGGGACTCAATGGAGAACCGAATGGCCTAATGAAGACCAAATGATAAACGTTGTAACAAACACGTGTGACGTGTATACTTAAATAAAAAGTATGATAAATCTATTCAAACAGTGGTACGGTGATATGTCACCGTGATCTAAGAGAACTACTGATACCCCTAGAAATAGATCAAAATAAAAGATGTAGTGACTCTTTACAGTGAACACTTATAAACAATCATAAGGAATCTATAACACCTATTGGTGCCTAAATCCTATACAAAACTGTAAATCACCTATAAGGAACAGAACTATGTGACATATGAAATATCCACAAAGTTTAGTGCAAACAAAATTTTAAATGTCTCTGAGTACAGGTAGGAAAACAATATCCAAAAGTAGTCGTCTGTGGATATGCAAGTCCTGTTTCAAATGGTTCCTTGAAATAGATGGTTTGTATGCCAATATGATGTAACACCCGGGAGTGCCTTCACCATTGGGTCAGGGACAATAAGTAAGAAATAAATACTCTTACCAAGTGTTGTAGATCCAGCTCACCATATAGCGGTGGATCTATCAGGCTTATGTCCACGTCAGGGACCAGCAAATAGAAACCAAAGTTGTCCTCTCCTGTTGGTGGCGTCTTTCAATGTTTCCAAATGTGACTCGCTCCAGGTGTGGGTAATCAGCATATAGACCCGAAGCCCTCCATATGGATGGTGTCACCAAAAAAACAGGAAAGAGCACTTCCACATAGTGTAAATCCAAAAATGGGAATTTATTTAAAAGCAACCATAAAATTCCAGTAAAAAACAGCAGCAAACAAGCAGTTCAATCTCAAATAGAAGGCAATCCACTCAAAAATTACAAACAAACCCAAAGATGAACTTCAGAAGTGGTAAGCTTCAAATATCAAGAATGCGTGAGATGGGCAATAAGGACTGGCATGTAAAACCCGACGCGTTTCGTCTGATAAGACATCAACTGGAAACATTGAAAGACGCCACCAACAGGAGAGGACAACTTTGGTTTCTATTTGCTGGTCCCTGACGTGGACATAAGCCTGATAGATCCACCGCTATATGGTGAGCTGGATCTACAACACTTGGTAAGAGTATTTATTTCTTACTTATTGTCCCTGACCCAATGGTGAAGGCACTCCCGGGTGTTACATCATATTGGCATACAAACCATCTATTTCAAGGAACCATTTGAAACAGGACTTGCATATCCACAGACGACTACTTTTGGATATTGTTTTCCTACCTGTACTCAGAGACATTTAAAATTTTGTTTGCACTAAACTTTGTGGATATTTCATATGTCACATAGTTCTGTTCCTTATAGGTGATTTACAGTTTTGTATAGGATTTAGGCACCAATAGGTGTTATAGATTCCTTATGATTGTTTATAAGTGTTCACTGTAAAGAGTCACTACATCTTTTATTTTGATCTATTTCTAGGGGTATCAGTAGTTCTCTTAGATCACGGTGACATATCACCGTACCACTGTTTGAATAGATTTATCATACTTTTTATTTAAGTATACACGTCACACGTGTTTGTTACAACGTTTATCATTTGGTCTTCATTAGGCCATTCGGTTCTCCATTGAGTCCCAACACACATTTGAATTCACTTTTGAATTTCACATAGCGCCTACATTTATATATTCATAAATATCAAGTACAAATTTTAGGAACTGCAAACATTTTTATACATGGTCCCCCCATTTTCAGGGGCTCAAATGTAATTGGACAAATTAATATAATCATAATGTTTGTTTTTAATATTTTGTTTAGAATCCTTTACTAGCGATGACTGCCTGAAGTCTGAAACCCATGGACATTACCAAAGACTGGGTTTCCTCCTTTCTGATGCTTTGCACGGCTCTAACTGCAGCTATCTTTGGTTGTTCTTTGATGTGGGTCTTTCTGCCCTTAGTTTTGCCTTCAGCAAGTGAAATGCGTGCTCAATTGGGTTGAAAATCAGGTGATTGACTTTTGCAGTGTGTTTTGGATCATTGTCCATCTGTACTGTGAAGCACCGTCCAATCAACTTTGCTGCAATTGGGTGAATCTGGGCTGACAGTATATCTCTAAACACTGCAGAATTCATCCGGCTGCTTCTGTCTTCTGTCACATCATCAATAAACACCATTGACCCATGCCAGCGCACTGCCTCCACCATGTTTTACAGATGACGTTGTGGGCTTTGGATTATGAGCTGTTCCAAGCCTTCTCCACACTTTTTGTTTCCTGGTGCAGATTAATCTTAGTTTCATCCGTCCAAAGAATGCTTTTCCAGAACTGGTCTGGCTTTTTTAGATGTTTTTTGGCAAAGTCTAATCTGGCTTTTCTATTCTTCAGGCTTATGAATATTTTTGTACCTTGTGAACCCTCTGTATTTGCTCTCGTGAAGTCTTCTCTTGATTGTAGACTTTGACAATGATACAAATAAAAGGAACAATCGGCGCACACACCTAAATGAATAAATAAACAAAGATAATTGCAAGCTGTACACCAAAGGCTAAACACAACACCTCATAAATGCAGAAAAAATAAAACAGGGCCACACAATATATATAAGTCCATACACAAATGTGAAATGGGTTTTCAGATGATGTAGGGCGAAGCCACCTCGTGATAAAATAACTTTTCAGCAACAATGGATATCCACAGTGACAATTCCTCCACCGCCAAGTATGTGTTCTTACAAGATAAGGTGGACCTCTGAATGAACAGAAGGTCTAATACACTTGTATCCACACATGGGATGAGGGTGGTCAGTCCGGCAGTAATAGCAAGCGATGATGATAAACACGATCTAAGTGCTATCCATATGATCGTTGTATTAAAGTAGTACGTGGCCGTACACCAGTATAAAAGGTTGAAGTAAAGTGCCATAAAATAAGCAATAAAATGGCGATGTAGTAACCGCGTGTAAGAAGATGACTGTGGGTGACGTCTGCAAAGATAGCTCCTGCCCCGCACGTGTTACGTCCTTGCGCGACTTTGTCAGCGTGGGCGGGGATATCGCGTCACCCGATTGTTTAAAACACCCACCCGGTAACCATAGAAAGCGCGAAAACAGGAAACTGGGACCGGAAGTCCAAGAGCCGGAACTTCCTGTATACACAAACGCGTTCAATCTCCTATGGGGACACAGGTGAGCTGGTAGAAGGTAAAATACATAAAATGGCAATACCAAAACTTAAAGATAAAAAGAGTTGCATATACAAAACTCAACAGTAATAAAAGTGTAAAAAATATAATTTCTTACAAGGAAAAAAATAATCTTATCTTAAATGCAATTAATTAAGGACAGAAACCCGCAGTCATCTCACATAAAACGAATGATGCAACATATACGTAAAACCTCAAAATGAACCAAATGCCATTATTTATCTGATATAAAGCAATTGAGGTCAAACTCAACATTGAACCCTCCTGGCACCAAAACTTGTGTTTCATGGATCCAGAAGGATTCTCGCTGGCTCAAATGGCGTATAAAATTTCCTCCCCTCCAGTGTTTGTTGACCCTTCCTAGACCCCAGAATTTAAGGCATTTGGGGTCCCTATCATGAAAGTTTCTAAAATGTTTTGAGACGTTATGTGTTCTTAAACCTTTTTTAATATTATTGACATGCTCGGCAATACGGACACTTAGGGGTCTTGATGTTCTTCCTATGTACTGCAAGCCGCAATCACA
Source organism: Rana muscosa (assembly GCA_029206835.1). Classification (NCBI taxonomy): domain Eukaryota; kingdom Metazoa; phylum Chordata; class Amphibia; order Anura; family Ranidae; genus Rana; species Rana muscosa. Next base: position 706,034,650 of record CM055121.1, read on the forward strand.
CTCGAGCACATACACGACCCCCATTGCGTTACAAGTAATTCAATTTTTTATGGGATATGTCCTACTTGTGGCCACAAAATCCTTACAACTCTTGACATTAGGCTTGCACTGCCTACACAGGGGGGGCATTTGCCACATGCATAAAAACCAGATAAGAAGGAAAAGATCCTATTGTCTTTAATCACAGGGGGATCTACTACACTCTGGGCTAGAACATCTCTCAAAGTAGGAGCCCCTTTGTAGATAAACCTAGGACGTGGGGGTAATACTGTGCCTAGGACCCTATCTTTCTTAAGAATTTCCCAGTGTTTCATGATGATTTTTTCAAATTTTTTATAATTTTATATTCAAATTTATCCCTCTGCCTATTTTTCTTAGTCGAATCTGCCACCAACATTGTTCAACCCACATTGTTCGATCCAGACTCCCAATGTTTTGAATCTCACTGGTGATTTGTTTTTGCTTATACCCTTTCTGGAAAAACCACTCGGCTAATACACTAGACTGTGCATAGTAATCCGATTCAAGGGTACAGTTCCGCCGTAGGCGTATGAACTGACCTCTTGGTATATTGCACAGCCAGGAATGGTGATGGCGACTATCTAAGGGTATATAGCCATTTCTATCTGTCGGTTTTAAAAAAAAAATTGTTTTAAAAGGCCGTCCTTCTTTAAAAATTTCTAGATCAAGGAATATGACATTCCTTGATCTAGAAATTTTAAAAGGACGGCCTTTTAAAACAGGTAGCATCGGCATTCCAAGATAACCTTATGTTTTTGTTATTGCCATTAAGCTTAGACATAAACATTTGTAGACTGACCATGTCTCCCTCACAGATCATGATCAAGTCATCAATGTATGTTTGGTAGCATCTTAATTGTGCAGGCCTATCATTAAAAATCGTCTCATCCTCCCATAGCGCCATGAAAAGGTTTGCTACACTAGTGTGTTTGGGGTCATTATCCTCAAATCACACAGAGTGGTACAGGTTTTGCTCAAGAATATCCCTGTATTTAGCACCATCCATCTTTCCCTCAACTCTGACCAGTTTCCCAGTCCTGACTGCTGAAAAACATCCCCACAGCATGATGCTGCCACCTCCATGTTTCCCTGTGGGGATGGCGTTCTTTGGGTGATGTGATGTGTTGGGTTTGTGCCAGACATAGCATTTTCTTTGATGGCCAAAAAGTAAAATTTTAGTCTCATCAGACCAGGAACTTCCTCCATACCTGATGTATGTATATACATATACCATTACATCTGTCAATTATCACACAATACAACTGTCAGGTGATGATACTGTACATTGCAATAGTGATATCCACAGGAACACACTGACACATTTTGACTTATTCGTAGTCTTCGTCAGGGGATTTGTTCTCTAGAGACATATTAAAAAATACTCATATATATAATGCTCTGTAATTTACAAGCATCTTTGAATGTATTGTATCATGATGAGGTTATAATTACCGCTCAGGAAATAAAACTGTATCCTATAGCCAGAATTTGTTTAAAAAGATCCCAGCGATCCCATGATCTCCACATGCCGTTCGCACCTCCTCAAGATGGAGTCCAGCTCTGAGAGGCTTGCAAAAAGCCACACATTAGAACCTTCCTGAGATGAGGGAGTAGACAGCACCTATGGTATTATGCAATAACCTTAATGAAAAAAGATGATGAAACAATATACTAGAACTCGTTTTGTCCATTTTGCAGTACTTTTTAAAAATGCCGGATCAGTAGATATCTATCTATATTGATTCTTTTAAAGTTGAATATAATTATAACTAATTAAATATTATCTAATTCTTAATTTGACATTTTTAGTATAGAGTAAATTAGATGCTTGTTTTTAATCAAATAATGTTAGATTTTTGTTTGTTTATTTGATTGGTGGTGTTAGTAATAAGGATGTGTGAAAATAAATAAATATATAATGGTTGTGTATATAAAAAAAACAATAAGTGTGTGAAAAAAGTGAATGGGAATACAGCAGATAAAGTTGAATATGTGAAAGCTGAGTGGATATTGGTGTGTGGGAGGTGAGAAAGTGAACTGAATTTGTGGAATGAAATAGAGTGGTGCTGATCTCTCAAGCAATCTAAAGCTTCGTACACACGATTGGACTTTCTGCAGACAAAGCCTCGACCTATTGTCAAAAGGGCATTGGCCGTGAACTTGTATTGCATACAAACAGCAAAGAATTGTTGGTCAACAAACTATGTGGTTTTTCAGCTCTTTGGCGCAACCCTTTGGGCAACTTCTGCTAATGTTGTGTTATGGTTAGCATTGCTTCTGAGCATGCGTGTTTGTACTTTGGATTTTTTTCCGACGGACTTCTGTACACACGATCGGGTAATCCGACAACACTCATTTGTTGTCGGGAAATTTTTAAAGCTGTCCCACATTTGTTGGCGGAAATTCCGACAACAATTGTCCAATGGAGCATACAAATGGTAGGATTTTCCGACAACAGCCTGTCATCACACAATTCCCGTCGGAAAATCCGATTGTGTGTACGGGCCTTAAGAAAGCAAAAAAACAAACGATCAAACACAAAAACACATACACAAAAAAAAACTGTAGTTAATTACCTTAACTAATAAGGAATTATGTGGGGACAACTGGTGCAATTTGAGTGCCCTGCTCAAAAAAGTATACCACTCTGGTGATGATGTTCAAAGAAAATATCCATTAATTGTAAGGAATAACAATGAGTGATAATACCAAGAAACCAAATATATATATAAAAGCTCTAACTCTTATTAACTATAGTGTTTAACAAAAAATACTGGTTCAGCATTTCCAACAGAAGTACCGTATATATTTGAGTATAAGCCGACCCGAATATAAGCCGAGGCACCTAATTTTACCACAAAAAAACAGAGAAAATGTATTGACTCGAGTATAAGCCTAAGGTGTCCATCTGCATGCCTCACTGTGCCTCACTTTGCCTCACTGTGTCCATGCCTCACTGTGCCCATACCTCACTGTGTCCATGACTAGACTGACATTTAACATAGGAGTCTATGGAAGGGGGGCCCGGTTTTGAAAAATCGGTGCTCCCCGGCCGTAGGTTCCCCAGACAACAAACTTTTCACACTTGTAGAGGAGATATGGGGCTACATGTGTGCCAAGTTCCGGGTCCAGGGGACCTACAACTGTCCAGTACCGGGTCCCCAAAGTCACTTGAGAAATTACCATTTAACATGGGAGTCTATAGAAGGGGTGCCCGACTTTGAAAAATCGGTGCTCCCGGCCAAAGGTCCAACGGACAACAAACTTTGCACACTTGTAGAGGAAGAGTGGGGCTACATGTGTCCAGGGGACCTACGGCCGGCGTTACCAGGTCCCCAAAGTCCGGGAGATCAGGCGCAAAAAGGTGACTCGAGTATAAGCCGAGGGGGCATTTTCAGCACAAAAAAATGTGCTGAAAAACTCAGCTTATACTTGAGTATATACGGTGCTTACATTTGAGATTATGAACCTTCATGTGCAAGAGCTTTCCTGGGATCACACTGAGATCCTCTGGAGCAGTGGTTCTCAAAGCCTGTCCTCGGGACCCACTAACAGGCCAGATTTTAAGTATTACTTTGGGACGATGCAGACTAGAATACTGCAATCACTGAGCAGCAAATTATATCACCTGTGATGTATTTCAGTTATCTTGCAAACCTGGCCTGTTAGTGGGTCCTGAGCACAGGAGTTGAGAACCACTGCTCTGGAGGCTGTGCACTTTATGTAGTGTTTGCCTTATTAGGGCTAATTAGCCACAGGTGTCATCCATATCGCCCCCATCCTTTCCAGTCCTGGTCGTCATGTTGACGGCCATAGTGTGACTCCCTCGCCATTCTGGTTGGCCGAAGCCTCAGCCGCTGCACGTGCATGATGCCCTGATGTCATGTGCACGCGGGACCCGCAGATTGCGCATGCGTACCACATCCTTAGGCATCCAGCGATGATTAACCACTTCAATACCAGGCACTTATGCACCTTCCCGCCCAGACCAATTTTCAGCTTTCAGCTCTCACACTTTGAATGACAATTACTCAGTCATGCAACACTGTATCCAAACAAAATTTTTATAATTTTCTTCTCACAAATAGAGCTTTCTTTTGGTGGTATTTAATCACCACTGGGTTTTTTATTTTTTGCAATATAAGCATGGGCGTCCGCAGAACTTTTTTCAGGGAGGGGCATAATTTTAGGGTCACCCATGCGCCGCCCCTTTTCGACAATGTCATTATCACATTATCATGGTCAGAGACTGCAGGCGTAGTACAGTCCCTTTTGAAAAGTAATGGATAATGGCCAACAGACCCTCTTACCAGACCCAGCGAAACTACAGCAGTGATCCCTCCGGCTGGACAATCGCTCACTTTGGGTTCCCTGGGGGGAAATTCTGGTCAGTAGTGTAGCATGTCTGTACCCTTGCAGTGGCTCAGTCTTTCTCTCTCTCTGGTGGCGCTGGGTAGCGTGGCTCTCTCTCTGGTGGTGTAGGGTAGTGTGGCTCTCTTTCTGGTGGTGCTGGGCAGCGTGGCTCTCTCTCTGGTGGTGCTGGGCAGCGTGACTCTCTCTCTGGCTTCCGCCCAGCACAAGCCTCTTTCTTTGTCCTGTAGCACTCACTCCCTCAGCTTTTTTCCAGGCTGCAGTCTCTCAATCTCTCTCTTGATCAAGCTGTAGCCTCCTTCCTGTGGAAAATGGGGCCGTGAATCTTCGGGACTACATGTCCCATGATGCTCTCCTCTCCTAGTCTCCTTTGATTGGCCCTCAGTTATGGCCAATGGGAAAGGAATGGAGCAGGCAGGAAGCCGGGCAGGGAACCTGTGAGAGCCGTCGTCTCTACTCCCTGACAGCAGAAAGGGGGGCGAGCGGAGGAAACCTCTCACAGCCCTCAGCTCGCCTTTCTCCTGACACAACGTCGCCGAGTTCTCTGCTGGACTGAGCAGAGAAAAGATCCCGCAGAGTCACACTACACTGATGGGGGGAGCGTGACAGCACCATGATGGTGGTTTCACCCCACTGGCTGCCCACACCCCCATAGTGATGTGAATGTGACGATCCGATCCCTAATTCCAGAGTGGGCATTTGACCCCCCTTGCCCCTACCTGTGGACACACTTTTTTTTTGTTTCTATTGTAAAATTTTGCAAATAAGTAATTTTTCTTCATAAATTTGTGCCAAAATGTATACTGCTATATATCTTTGGTAAAACTAACCCAAATGAGTGTATATTATTTGGTCTTTGTGAATGTTATAGAGTTTACAAACTATGGTGCCAATCACTGAAAATTTATCACATCTGATGTACTGAAGGCCTATCTCATTTCTTGAGACACTAACAAGCCAGGAAAGTACAAATACCCCCCAAATTACACCTTTTTGGAAAGTAGACAGTCCAAGGTATTTACTAAGAGGCATGGTGAGTTTTTTGAAGTTGTAATTGTTTCCCACAATTGTTGGGAAAAATTTTTTTTTTTTTTTTTTTTTTACACAAACTGGTCATATTAACAAGTTATTTCTCTCACACAGCATATGCATAGTTGCAACTACACCCCAAAATACATTCTGCTACTCCTCCTAAGTATGGCGATACCACATGTGTGAGACTTTTACACAGCCTGGCCACATACAGAGGCCCAACATTGAAGTAGTACTTTCAGGTGTTCTACAAGCATAAATTGCACATATCCTTTCTCAACCACCTATTACACTTCTGAAGGCCCTGGAGCACCAGGACAATGGAATTGTCCACAAAATGACCACATTTTGGAAAGCACACACCCCAACGTATAATCTATGAGGCATAATGAGTCTTTTGAATGGTTCATTTTTTTTCCAAAAGGTTTTGGAACATATGGGAAAAAAATGAAAATGCATTTTTTTTCACAAAGTTGTCACTTTATAAGATATTTCTAACACATAGCATGTACATAGCAAAAATGACACCCCAAAATACATTCTGCTACTCCTGAGTATGGTGATACCACATGTTTGAGACTTTTACACAGCCTGGCCACATACAGAGCCCCAACATCCAAATAGCACCTCCAGGCACTCTAGCAGCATTAATTACACATATCATTTTCTGACTACCGATCACATTTTTGAAGGCCCTTCATATTTCTAACACATAGCAGGTACATACCAAATAACAAAAGATTACCTGTGGTTTTAGAAGTGCAGTGGTCCACAGAGGAGAGCATCGGTCCAGGCAGCAGGCAGGGATGAGGTCAGCGACAACAAAAGCAATTATCCAGGCAGCAGGCAGGAATACTGTCCATAGTTCGTACAGGCAGAGATACTGTCAGCACAGCCAAAGCACAGGTCCAGGTAGCAGGCAGAGTAGTCCCAGCAGAAATACTGTCCAAAGTCAGTAGAGGCAGCAGGCAGATATATGGTTAACACAGCCAAAGTATTGGTCCAAGCAGCAGGAAGAAACATGGTCCATAATGTCATGGGTCATTACAGGCAGCAATATGGTCAGCACAGCCAAAGTATTGGTCCAGGCAGCAGGAAGGACCATCAAGCTTAGGGCCAGGGGGCAGGGTTAGAGGCTTCTCCCACCCAAATCGCTTTGAAGCCTCTGGGCAACCAGACCCTGTTCTGGTAGCACAGAAAACGAAAAACCGTTTTTCTCTACTCAGAACGCTATTCTGAAGCCCCTCACATATGTGAGACCCCTGTGTACTAAAGTAGATGGCCACAAGATCAGTCCAAGTGGCAGGCAAAAACATGGTCAATTAACAGGCCAAGGTCGGTGCACGTGGAAGTCAGAAACATGGTTTAAATCGTCAGGCAAAGGCATCGTTGGTAATCAGGCAAGGGTCAGTTAATTAACATGGAAGGTAGTAACATGGTAGCAGGCAAATGGGGAAATGGCAGTCTGTTAATAATAAGGGGAACTAATATTGGATGGATGTATGATCATTTTTGAAGCAATCTCCTATGCACGGGCCAGGTTGGGAGGGACAATCGGGACAATAATAGCTGGTATCTCTTCTTACTCCTCCTCTGCTGCAAACAGCATTTCTTTTGATGCCTTCTTCCAGATTCTGTGGGGGGATGTTATAGGGAAAAGGTTGCTCGTGAAGTCGACTCACACTATCAGAGCGAATGCTTCCTGAAACGAGATCTTGTTGGTAAATGAGGGCAGTGATGATATCTTCGATATACCTGAGGTAGGTAATTTGTTGATTTTGAGTTGCTTTTTAGTAGCAGACAAACAAATTAAAAAGGGCCATGTGAAACGCAACTTTCTTGTACCAATAACGGGACTTTCTGGTTGATAAATAGGGCTGTAGCATCTGATCGTTTAAATCCACCCCTCCCCATGTACAAATTGTAGTCGTGGACACATTCGGCCTTTACAATGGGGCCGCGTCTTCTTTGGATCACCACCACGGTGTCATTGTGGATGGTAGAGTGGATGTGGACATCTTTCTTGTCCCTCCACTTCATGGCCAACAACTCCTCGTTCCTCATGAATGCCGATTGTCCGTTTTGCAATTTTTTTGTCAACAAATTTTGTGGGAATCCCTTCCGATTGTTATTGAAGGTACCGCAGGCCGGGGGTTTTTTTTACTATAAAGGTGACGAAAAAGGGGCAGGCTGGTATAATAGTTGTCGACGTATAAATGGTATTATTTTTCGAACAGGGGGTATGCCAGCTCCCAAACAGTTTTCCCACTGGTTCCAATATATGTGGGAGAATCACAGGACTGGAGCTGGGGGAGTCTTTGCCTTCGTAGATCTGGAATGTGAAGACGTATCCAGTGGCTCGATCGCATAATGTATTTAATTTCAACCCATACCTGGCTCTCTTGCTCGGTATATACTGCTTGAATTGCAGTCGGCCAGTGAAATGTATGAGGGACTTGTTCACACAAATTTTTTGTTCTGTGATGAAAACTTCTCTAAATCGCTGGGAAAAGGAATTGATTAGGGGGCGTATCTTGTACAATTTGTCGTGGTTGGGATGATCTCGGGGAGGGCACTGTGAATTGTCATTGAAGTGGAGAAAACGCATAATCATGTCATATCTTGTCCTGGACATGACAGCGGAATATATTGGCATGTGTTGGATGGGGTGTTTGGACCAATATGCATGGACTTCGTTCTTTTTTGTAAGCCCCATATTGAATGTAAGGCCCAAAAACAATTTAAATTCGTCCAGTGTTAGATGTCGCCACTGGAACATTTGGGCGTAGGAAGAATTGGGGTTGGCAGCAATAAATTGGGATGCATACAGATTTGTTTGATCCACCATATTCTGCAGCAAATCTTGTGGGAAAAATAAACAAAAATAATCAAATTGAGAAAAATTTGTAGTGTCAGGCTGCACACCTGGCTGTGCAGTGAAAGGGGGAATCATAGCGGATCCTGAGTTGGCAGGCAACCATGAGGGGTTTGACAGGGCATCGGGAAGGTAGGACTGGGGCTGGATTCTTCGTGTTGGGCGTGTATTTCCATTACTTGTACTGGGCTCCTCTTCCTGGAGTATGGCGCTGCTGGTGGTGGGCAGATCTCCTGATCTTGGTCCTGATCGCATTCTTTTGGGAGGGACGGTTTCCTCCGCAGACTCAGACTCTAATCCACTATCCTCCACTGGCTCGTATTCCGAACCAGAATCGGATGATGGGAGCTCCCCGCTGCTCTCATCATTCGACATAGTAAGAATGGCCAATGCCTCCTCAGGTGTCTAAACCCTTTGGGACATTATGGCAGTGCTTATTGGCGGGCCTTTGTAATGGTACTGCTGGTGGTACCGATGGCGGTACGGGTGGTGGTACCGAAGGCGGTACGGGTGGTAGTGGTGGCAGTACCGACGGTGGTATGGGTGGTGGTGGTAACGATGGCGGCACTAGTGGCGATACTGGTAAAGGGCCTGTGTGGCAGTATAGATGCTGGGCCTAGTGGCGGTACTGGTGGTGGTATCGATACCAATGGCGGTGGGCCTGTGACAGATGGGCTGATTGACAGATGGGCTGATTGGCTGGGCTGTGTGACAGGTCCTCTTTATTGGGGGGGGGCGTGTTGTGCACAGTAATAATGTAATAGACATACACTGATCTCACTTACTGATCCCTGCTCTCTCCTCACAGATCGGTGTGTAAGGAGACAGCAGGGATGAGATAGTAACTCTGCTTGTTTGTTTACATTTGTGACCGGCTGTGATTGGACACAGCCGGTCACGTGGTAAACAGCCAATTTCATCGGCTGTTTACCCTGATCGGGGAAGCGCTGTGTCCAAGGGACACACGCCTTCCCCGATCCCCGCTCTGCGTACCTCCGGCGGCGCGCACAGAGCTCGCCGCCGAGAAACTTATGTCATATGGTCGGCTGTGATTTTGACACAGCCAATCACGTGGTAAACAGCGAATTTCATTGGCTGTTTATCGTGATCGGGGAAGCGCTGTGTCCGAGGGACACAAGCCGTCACCGATCGCCGCGCTGCGCACCAGGGATTATCCTGATGGAAGTCAATAGACGTCCAGTCAGGATAACTAGGGTTGAGCGGACCAGAACTGTAAAGTTCGGGTCCGTACCGAACTTTTGGGTTTTTGGGTCCCGGACCCGAACCCGAACAATTGACTGTATGCTCGAGTTCGGGCCCGGTGTTCGGCGATGTAATGGCGCATTTTTAAAAGCTGCAGGGCAGCCAATCAACTTTCGTTTTGGAATTTTTTGTATATTGTTTCCGTGTGTGTATAATATGCATGTAAAGCAGCGCTTTTTTCCTGTGCTTAGAACTGTCCCTGCACAAAATGTAATTTCTGAAGGAAAAAAAGTCATTTAAAACTCACTCGTGGCTATAATGAATTGTTGGCTCCCGGCAATACATAGAAAAGTCATTGATAAAAAAAAAAAACGTGGGGGTTCCCCCAAATTCAATTACCAGGCCTTTCAGGTCTGGTATGGATATTAAGGGGAACCCTGCCGCAAATTTAAAAAAAAAATGCGTGCGGTTCCCCCAAATATCCATACCAGGCCCTTCAGGTCTGGTATGGATTTTAAGGGGAACTCCACCCCAAATTAAAAAAAAATGGCGTGGAGTACCCCCCAAAAATCCAGACCAGACCCTTTATCCGAGCACACAACCTGGCAGGCCACAGGAAAAGAGGGGGGGACAAGAGAGCGCCACCCCCTCCTGAACCATACCAGGCCACATGCCCTCAACATGGGGAGGATGTCCCTATGTTGATGGGGACAAGGGCCTCATCCCCACAACCCTTGCCCAGTGATTGTGGGGGGTCTGCGGGCGGGGGGCTTATCGGAATCTGGAAGACCCCTTTAACAAAGGGGACCCCCAGATCCCGCCCCCCCCTATATGAATTGGTAATGGGGTACATTGTACCCCTACCATTTCACAAAGAAAGTGTAAAAAAAAAAAAAATACACAGACACTGTTGGGAAAGTCCTTTATTAAAAATAAAAAAAATAAAAATCCAAAAAAAAAACATTCCAGCGATGAAATCCAGTGTCCCGCGGCGATCCCGATGTCCAGCGCTGTCCACACAAAATGTCATTGGCTGAGCCTGAGCGGACCTGATGGGGAACTTCCTCCGCAGTGTAATAAATGAATCGACCTGTCCCTTCTAAAGTTCCCCATCAGGTCCGCACAGCCAATGACATAGGTGTAAGGCTGAGGACCTGATGCGGAACGTGAGAAGGGGCGGGTCTATTCATTTATTATACTGCGGAGGAAGTTCCCCATCAGGTCGGCTCATCCAATGATGTAGGCGGGGTCTGACATACGAGGGGGCGGACCTGATGGGGAACTTTCTCCACAGTTTAATACATGAAAAGACCCGCCCCTTCTCACGTTCCGCATCAGGTCCGCACAGCCAATGACGTAGGTGTAAGGCTGAAGACCTGATGCGGAACGTGAGAAGGGGTGGGTCTATTCATTTATTACACTGCGGAGGAAGTTCCCCATCAGGTCCACCCAGGCTCAGCCAATGACATTTCGTGTGGACAGCGCCGGACATCGGATCGCCGTGGGACACTGGATTTCATCGCTGGAATGTTTTTTTCTTTTTTTTTAAATAAAGGACTTTCCCAACGGTGTCTGTGTATTTTTTTTACACTTTCTTTGTGAAATGGTAGGGGTACAATGTACCCCATTACCAATTCACATAGGGGGGGTGGGATCTGGGGGTCCCCTTTGTTAAAGGGATCTTCCAGATTCTGATAAGCCCTCCGCCCGCAGACCCCCACAACCACCGGGCAAGGGTTGTGGGGATGAGGCCCTTGTCCCCATCAACATGGGGACATCCTCCCCATGTTGAGGGCATGTGGCTTGGTACGGTTCAGGGGGGGGAGCGCTCACTCGTCCTCCCCTCTTTTCCTGCGGCCTGCCAGGTTGCGTGATCGGATAAAAGGTCTGGTTTGGATTTTTGGGGGAACTCCACGCCATTTTTTTTTCATTTGGGGTGGAGTTCCCCTAAAATCCATACCAGACCTGAAGAGCCTGGTAATTGAATTTGGGGGAACCCCCACGCATTTTTTTTATTTTTTATCAATGACTTTTCTATGTATTGCCGGGAGCCGACAATTCATTATATAGTATATAGTGAGTTTTAAATGACTTTTTTAACTTCAGAAATGACACTTTGTGCAGGGACAGTTCTAAGCACGGGAAACAAGCGCGAATAGTCCTCAGAAGTTCGGGTCCCCATTGACTTCAATGGGGTTCGGGTTCTGGGTCAAGTTCGGGTCAAGTTCGGTCCCGAACTCAAACTTTTTTCCGTCGAACCCGAACATCCAGGTGTCCGCTCAACTCTAAGGATAACGCAACCACTTCCCAGGCGTCAATTCGCTATTGACCGGGCGGGAAGTGGTTAAAGGATGCTACCAGCAACCAGGCTCCCCCCGGTGGTCAAAAATGGGGAACTCCAGAGGAAGCATGTTATTTAGGGGTCCACGTCTCCCTACCTTACCGGGAAGCCTGACAGAGACCGGACCCACCTTCGAGAAGCGTTGAAGGGACCATGAAGGGATGGAACTGCTGAAAAAACAAAAAATACAACATCCATTTGCAATACAGAGAAAATATTATAGGTATATTCTCATTGTTTCTTCAAAACCTTATTGGAGATTTTTTAACTAAAATGAGCCTGAAGCATGTCAAATATTCTACAGTTAATTTTTATTTATACAATGGAAGTCATTGTTTAATCAAATTAGTATTTTTATTGTGTCTTTCCTGATGCAAATCCTTTTAAGAAAGGAGCATAAGAGATGGATTCATTCAGGCCTGGAAAAGTAGTGGCCTGTAATTTGAATATCCTTCTTTGCTGATGTTGGAGCAATATTTTTTTCCAATCACCGCCTCGACTTGGAATGTGTATTCGATCCAAGGCGGTGAAGGTTACTTTGGGCATTCTATAATCATGTTTCAACACTGCAAGTCTGCCTACCGGGAGGTAACGATTTCCAATTTGCATGCTGTATACATGTTTGGATATACGCTGTTAAAACTCTTGTTTTGCCTATATCCCATCATATAGACTACTCTGTGTTTATGATGGCATGCAAATGCACAGATGTCAATGGAAATCGCACTCCGAAATCACCAAAAGTTGTACAGAAACGACTTTTGGGAATCGGTGTGGTGCTGCAAATGCGGCGTGGCACCGATTCGGACGCTGCCATTGCTGCTGATATGGCATGCGATTTGACATGTCAAATCGCAGCAATGTGAACCAGGGCTAATGCCAAAGAGCTCAATTTTGGTCTCATCTGACCACAGCACTTTCTCCCAATCCTGCTCTAAATCATTTAGATGGTCATTGGCATGACTGTGCATGTGCCTTCTTGAAGAGGGGGACTCGCCGTGTTTGGAGGAAGAAAACCTTAAAGTGGATGTAAACCCCAGTCATGAAATCTGACTTGGGCACATATATCTGTAGTGTTTACTTATCTCTCTCCAGCCCTCTAAGTCTCATGGCTGGTGCCCCATTCCTCTGTTAACAGTTTGATAACTTCTGACAAGCTCTCCGAAACAGGAGATAAAAGCAGCTGAAATTTGTGTAGGGGAGGTAACTTAACGATAGATAAGCAGAGACCTTGTCTATTCACAGCACAGCTCTGCAAGTTTCTTCATTCTTCTGCCTATGTGGAGGGGGGGGTGTGTGCCTTTCCTCCAATCAGCTCACACACAGTGGGGGTTATTTACAAAAAGGCCAATCCCCTTTCCACTACAGGTGCAAAGTGCACTTGGAAGTGCAGTCACTGTAAATCTGAGGGGTAGATCTGAAATGAGGAGAAGCTCTGCTGATTTTATCATCCAATCATGTTCAAGCTAAAATGCTGTTTTTTATTTTCCTTGCATGTCCCCCTCGGATCTGCAGCGACTGCACTTCCAAGTGCACTTTGCACTTGTAGTGCAAAGTGGATTTACCTTTCGTAAATAACCCCCAGTGTATGCCCAGACTCCCCTCCCCTCCCCCTGCTGAAACACGAAGAACATTTTCTAACACAATGTGGTTAGTTATGAAAGGCAAATCCACTTTGCACTGCAGCAGTGTTTTGTGGGCGGGTTTAACCCTTTTTCGGCCGCAAGCGGGGGTTAAAATCTCCCCTGGGAAAATTGCGGCAAACACGACGGTAAAACGCTGCTAAAAATAGCGGCGCTTTACCGCCAGCACACCAAGCGCCTCAGTGTGAAACTACCCTAAGTATTTCGAGAAGATCTGTAAAGAAGAGTGGACCAAAATCCCTCCTGAGATGTGTGCAAACCTGGTGGCCAACTACAAGAAATGTCTGACCTCTGTGATTGCCAACAAGGGTTTTGCCACCAAGTACTAAGTCATGTTTTGCTTGGGGATCAAATACTTGTTTTACTCGCTGAACTGCAACTTAATTTATATCATGTTTTTTTCTGGATTTTTGGTTGATATTCTGTCTTATTTAGGGTGACCAGACATCCCCGGTTTCAGGGGACAGTCCCCGGATTGAAGACACTGTCCCCGGACCAAGTCTGTCCCCGGTTTTGTCCCCGGATTCGATTTGAACAGGGGCTGGGGCAATTTCAAAGACAGTCAGCGCAGAATAAACAAAAAAAAAGAAAAATTCTGAATTACAACCCCCCCCCCCCCCGCTCTGCCGCTCCTACTAGCTTAGGGGGTGTATTTTTTTCCATTATCTGTGCCTCTTTCTGATGATCAAGTGCTGGTCAGAGCGGAGGGAATATTTCTTCAGTTTTGGGTGCCCATTCAGCTCCGCTCTCATGTTCTTCTGCCTTGGCTCAAGTCCCGGCCAGCCGCCTGCCTGCTTATCTCCTTGCCATCCCTGGCGGAGTGATCTTCCTCCGCAACCCACCCAGTAGTAGCCGGGGCCCGGGGAGTAAGACTTGGCAGGCTGTGAGGCGGGCGGCGGCGGTGCCGACGGGCAGAGAGCCGCTGATTGCCGCCATTACTAGTAAAAAAAAAAAATATGTCCCCGGATTTCATTTTAAAAATCTGGTCACCTTAGTCTTATTTAAAAATACACCTATGATAAAAATGATAGACCCTTCATTTCTTTGTGGGCAAACTTACAAAATCAGCAGGGGATCAAATAATTATTTCCCCTACTGTATGTGTGCATTACAATCAACAAGAAAAGTTTGAAGCACATTTACCAGTCTGCCTGCAAAAAACTAATTAGCCCTAACAGTCCATGTTAAAAACAGGGGGTTTTAGTTGCACACATTTGAAAATATGCGTGAAAGCTGCAGTGATGATCTCATGAGTGTCACTGATGTGAAAAACACAATGGACGACGTGCCCCCTCCATACAGACCTGTATGGAATACAAAGCACGTACACAGTCTGCAATGATAGGATGGAAGGAGAACACTACAAAACACGTATCACATAGACCTCCTCATAGTACTACCCATGTAATGGAGTCAGGTGCTCTGCTAACAATATGCACTACAGTACAGAATGAGTGAAGGCGTCACCTAGATGAAAAGTACAAAAGAGGTCGCCCTGCCCTCAATAAACATGTCTCCTCCTCTAGGACGTGCACGTAGGTTACGTACAGTGGAAAGAGCTTATTTCCGCTTCCGGTTACAGCGTGTCCTTGTCCTTTAGCAGCGGCTAGTGAGAAGAGAGGATGGGTAGCATGTTCCGCAATGTCCTGGTAAGGGCGGCCTGGAGATCCTCTGTATGTGGGAACCATAATGGCTGTGTACGGGCGGTGCTGGGCTCATGGTGGGGAGACCTCTGTATTCCTGTCCTCATTACACACGAGTCTATGGCTTCTCTATGGACCGGTGACCTTGGTGCCCCGACTAACAGCTTCTACAACAAGTCTCCTGTGTGTCACATTTCTAGGAATGGAGGATATGTGTGGACATCCCAGGACCGCGGTTATAGGACTGTGTATGTCACATGAAACATCACCCTTTACTAAGATGTGTACACCAGAGGGACAGGTCTCAGGGGATGCCTGCTAGTTGTATTTTTTTTATCGGGGGTCATCAGAATGCCCCTATTACAGTGGGGCTGAGTGGGTAAGGTGCACCCCCCTACTGTGGGGTTTGGTTATAAAGTTCTGCTCCCCCTTACAGCAGTGATTTAAGATGTCACACCCCCATTATGGTGTTGATTGGTTAAGATGTCCCCCCCCCTTACAGCGGTGATTGGTTAAGATGTCCCCCCCCTTACAGCGGTGATTGGTTAAGATGTCCCCCCCCTTACAGCGGTGATTAGTTAAGATGTCCCCCCCCTTACAGCGTGATTGGTTAAGATGTCACCCCCCCTTACAGCGGTGATTGGTTAAGATGTCACCCCCCCCCCCTTACAGCGGTGATTGGTTAAGATGTCTCCCCCCCTTACAGCGGTGATTGGTTAAGATGTCACCCCCCTTACAGCGGTGATTGGTTAAGATGTCACCCCCCCTTACAGCGGTGATTGGTTAAGATGTCACCCCCCCCCTTACAGCGGTGATTGGTTAAGATGTCACCCCCCCCCCTTACAGCGGTGATTGGTTAAGATGTTACCCCCCCCCTTACAGCGGTGATTGGTTAAGATGTTACCCCCCCCCCTTACAGCGGTGATTGGTTAAGATGTTACCCCCG